>JAAGAY010143381.1:0-230575 GCA_011801015.1 Ardeotis arabs
TTCAGTTTCACTTTTTCTATTTGGCCAAAAAACCTCTGTAATTTTTGGTTTCGTTTGTCACTTTTTTTTACTTATTCCAAATTAAATTTGATTAAAAACTTTTTTTTTTTTTTTAAGCCAAAAAAAAAAAAAACAAACCCCAAAACAACAAAACAACTTAGTTCAGAACTGGTCATTTGCTTCTTACTATTTCTCTTCTAAAATTTCCCCATCCATGCAAACTTGTCTCCTTCACCACTGCCCGTTCCTCACAAAACCCTTTCTCTTCCCTAGGCATAGTGGAGAAGAAGATACACTTTCAGTGGCACAGGGCTTGGGATAAGGAGGAGAACTCCCTGAGCTCCATTAGGGAGATGCACAAGTGAGGCCCAGGCTGAGGGAGGAAATTCCACACATCCTCAGCCTGTTAGTGGGAGCACAGAGCTCAGCGGGGCAGGAGAGCAGGGACCTGGGCAGCTTGCAGGCAGCAAGGCACAACCGGCACGGCAAATTCAGAGTGAAAACACACCTAATTCTGGTGGACGGAAAAATGGTAATACAAAACTGTTTGGAAAGGTAACTGGCACTGACAAAACTCAAGTGTCCGCTTGGGGGTGGCAAAGTATTTCAGTTGTGTCTTCAGGGAGCAGGAATTGCCTTTTCTCTCTGGGGCCTTGTGTGTACCTGTTACCCTTTCCATGCCTTGTTTCTCAACATTGCACCTGGTTAAAAGAGTCTGACAGAAAATGTGGGCTAAAATTCCTGTTGTGCTGCAGGAAAAGGTGACTCACCAGCTGCCATGAGCCCCTCCTCAGGTCTCACCTGACCTATGAGTCCCAATGCAAGAGGCAGAACAGAAGACTTTGGGCCAAACAAGGTAAGAGGCTGTTACAGCAAGAGTATCATCCCTTCCTTCTGTGGTGGGAAATGTCACCTGGATCCCCAGAGACCAGACTGGAGTAAGCCTTTATGCATACAGTGTAATACAGGACTAATGTTCTTCTTCGGTATGATAGCTCTGTGTACTCTGGCTGTGCAACATCCAGTCCCTTGATGACACACATCATTGGATGATTTTCTGTGGCAGTCCATGCCAAGCCTGAGCCCAGTTTGGGGCTAACCCTAGCCCTCTGTCGTGATGCATGAGGGAGTATTTATTTGAAGCACAACAAACAGGCTTTGAAACATGAGACACGGAGGTTTATAAAATTCTCTGTCATGTAATGAATTCACCCTGGCCTCCAGTTACAAAACTCTATAGGGTCCTGAGCCTGCAGTCAGCGGAGCTGAGGAATTCATCAACTTGGATGTAAGTGTACTGCCTTCAGCATCTGCTTGCATGACTGGGATGCAAGAGAATTTCTCAGCCCCTATATTGTGCTTTGTGGCAAAACCTGAATTCAGTAGATGCAATAGCACTGCAAAACTCCCTTTTTTATTGCCTGTGTATCATCAGCTTCGCTGAGCCTGCAGGTTTGTCCCAGTTCCCAGTGAATGCTGTCCAGGCTGTTTCCTGGTGGTTGCTAACCCCAGGTAGATCTCTGACTTCTGCAATCTTCCTGATGTGGGCAGGTGTGGTCTACTGAAACACGGCCATGGGGCTTCACTGGCAGAGACAACACAACAGTATCTGAAGTTCAAGCAATGAAAAGAAGTTCTTGCAAACTGCAAGACATAGGGCATAGCAGGGACCTACCACAGTCCCTTTGTACCTGGTCAGACTCAGTCCAGTCAGATGGGCACAACCAAAACTGTCTGATGCACAGGATATGCCTGCAAAGGCTGCAGACTTTTCACATTCCCTGGGCAGATATCCCTCACTAGCTGCAGTATGGGGAAAGGAGTCACATCAGGAACATCCTCAGCTGCCAGTAATGGCTATTTCCCAGGTGATGCAGATGGACTTGTGACATGCATGTACCATTTTGGCACTGTGCAGGTACTGTCAGACACAGTGCAAGGAGAGATGGCAGTGACTTTGAGACTTGTTCAGGCCCAGAAATAGCTATTGCTGGTGTCTTATGTTTATCAGCCCAGCTCAGAGCTGTTCTTCTTCACAACTACTTGCTTGTGTTGCCAAGAGAGGCTTGCAACAGCCACACCTCGAGAAGGTTGTTGGAGAAAGATTGAGACTGGCTTACCTAAAGACAGAAGTGAGTAGGCAAGGCTTGTGCAGCAAGTTGCCCTGTTTCAAACTAAGTAAAAACTGATGTTTAGGCTGGTGCACAAGAAGCCATTCGGGAAAGCTTGAATAAGCTGTGTGTCCTTCCTGTACTGGTAACATTGGGAGCATGTCTCTTTTTTTTTTTTAAAGCAGCCCTTCGCTGGCATAGCCTGCAGCCAGTAAGCTGAGATTTCCAGCCCTCCTGTTAGCTTGAGGGCAATGCAGTGCATCTCAATCACCTGCTAATTACAGTCTCCTGTTCGTTCATTCATTCAATAAGACACCTCTGTGAGCAATTCATGCTGAAATCAGTCTTTTAGGAGGGTCTCCTCTCTTTTTGTTTCTTAATGTCATTTTCTTCAACTTCTCTCTCACCTGGATCAGCAATACGGAAAGTCACAGACCAGTGGAGAGCTGAGAACTGCTGACAGATGTCCTGTGCGTACCAGGGAGACTAGTGTCTTCAGCGGAGTCCACGAGATTGTGGTTCTCAACCACGAAGATGCTCTGCTGGGCAGAAATCTTGCCAGTGGGATGTTTAGGGGCCCAGTGCTTGCAGCAAGGAGAAATTACACTGAGGAAAGCCACCCTGAAGCGCTGGGACAACAGGTTGTAAATGATGGGGTTCACAGCAGAGCTCAGATAGAAGAAAACACCTAGGAGAACAAGGGAGGAAAAAAGGAGAGAGCAACCTCATTTGTGTGTGAAATTATCTCAGAAGAGGAAAATCTCTTCACTGCCCAGGCTGCTGCACCAAGCTTGGGTGCAAGGGTGGAGGCAGGGACAGCACATCTCTGCCTGCCACCATCCAGGCAGAGGGATGTCTCGCCAAGGCCAGCTCTGCAGCGCACAGAGAAAGGAAAGTGAGAGAGATTATTAACTGGAGCTCTCTATCTCCAGCTGTTCAGGAACCAGCTCTCTCTGGAGCTGTACTGACCTGCCTCCAGCACAACTCTCATCCCTGCAGCAGGATTTGCACAGCTGGTGCCCCCATCAGAGCTGTCAGAGGATAACTTCCAGCTGAGGGGAGCTAATTTCTTACAACACACCAGGACAACTGCATGAGATTGGATTTGTCTGAGCTGCCTAATGGCCACATTTAGTGTTTTCCCATGGCAGACTGAAAATAAGACTCCCGTTTGAAAAAGCCTTCATTTTATGGTTGGCAGGGCCATAAACATTTGGTTCTATCACCCAGTTCTGGGCAGGATGTGAATCTTTTGTCCTGCCATTTGGTAAGGTTTCCTGTTTGCCTGAGAGACCCTCTGGAGAATGATGCCTGCTGCTCTGTATTCATTAAAAGCAGCTGAATGACAGCAGACTTTATTTCTGAGCATTCTCAAGAAGGAAAAACAGCTGGTAATGGTGCATGATATCCTTGTCCCGCCCCCGCCCCGCTCCCCTTCTTTGTGAATATTCAGACAACTGTATTGGACAACATGCCCAGACCTTGAAAGTTGCAGACACTTGCATGCAGTTTTTATTTTAGGCACAATTCTCATCACTGTCCACCAAACCCCAAAAAACTTTTCCATGCATATCTCACGTTACCTACAAAATAAATGCCTACGTATTTCAAGTAGAAATATTTTTGGGTTTTTTTTTTTTGCCAGCCCCTATGCAAGTGGAAGAAGAAAGCTTTACCTGACACCACATGAATCAAGTTGAATATATTAGCCAAAGGCTCTGTCCATTCCACAACAAAGCTGAAGAAAAGTCGATCTATATGGAATGGAGCCCAGCAGATAGCAAAAGCCATCACAAGGACAACTAGCATGGAGAAAGGGGAGAAGAAAAACAAGTCAGTTATGGAAGGATACAGTTCACTAGCCTGCACAGAACAGAGAGAGTTCAGAAAGCTGGATGAAAGACTAAACATACAAATTTTATCCCTTGTTTCAAAACTTTAGCCATGTTTTCTGTCTTACCATTACCAGCTAAAAGAACATATTTTCCACTGATTTCTGTGTTGGATAACTCAATGCGTGCACACACAGTGACATTCAAACAGAGCAGGCAACACCAGGTAATGTTATGGTATGTGCAGAGCTTAATGAAGAAACTCTCAGTGAGACATCTGGATTCATCTCTGATACCTGGGACTCACTGACTCCATTGTGCCTCAAAGTTCATTTCCTCTGCACACTATTTGTACATCACATAGCAGGATAAAGCCATAGGAACCATGCACTGAAGATAAATCTGTCTGGGTGCACTGCTCAGCAGGCAAGAAAAAGAGTTTTGCCTCTGTGCACAACTTGGACTGTGCTGGCTCTAGCAAGGACACTTGCAAATCCATTCCAGCCTCGGGTCCTATGAATATCTGTGGTCACAGTCATGGGGCACAGAACATCAGGCTGAGTTCAAAGTACAGTTTCCTAGTTCAGACGGTGACTTAAGCTGCCTAAAAGACTAATGTTGTTGCAGGAAATACTGAAGGTGATTTATGTTTCCTACATAAACACCATCTCAGTAGCAAGGTGATCTTTGCCTTAAAGACAGTCCTAAATTGGGAAGTGATGTGAGTGCTTTCAGGGTGGTTAGAGCACAAATTCCCCCATGCAAGTCTGCCTAGGTCTTACTTTTTCTTGGGAAGGTCTAAGAGGGTAAGTCAGCAGCAGGTGATGTACGTGGCTTGGCAGGACCTTCCTGTTCATGAGCAGAGCTCGTGGTGTGATGCAAAACAGATGCACACCCTTCTTTAAAAATGTACAAGATAGACCACCTGCACCCTGAAAAAGAGAGATCCTCCCTAGAGGGCTGCAAGAGCCAGGTGAGGGATATGAGAGGGTTGCCATGCAAGCCTCTGCTGTGTAGATTTGCTTAACATCCTCTTGTGCTGGGGAGGAGAAATTGCCATCTGAATCTTTTGCTAGTTAGCCATGGTGTTTCACTCCCGTGCCCTGCATGTCCAGATAAAACAGCAATAAGTCTTCTTTTTTTGATCACAGGTACTCATCTCACAACTCTCATATCCAGTGAATTTGCTTGACACCCCTCAGGACCTGGTCACCCTCTTGTCCATAGTAAATAAAATGTGGAAGGACTCACTACTTACACAACATCTTGGTGACTGATTTCCTGGATGGTCTCTGAACGTTCACAGCCATTTCCTCCACTTCCAGAGATTTGTCTCCTTTCAACTGGCAAAAGGAGGGAAATTGAAGGAGAGCTTAGACAGGAGATGACATCCCCACCAGCCATAGCCTGTTTGATATTTTGATTACTGCAGTTTGAGAAGGCAAAGTTATAGGGCAACTCAGGATTCGCTGAAAAAAAAAATCTACATTTAAATTTCAATTTTAATCTAGGGAAACACTGAAGCTTTGAGTTCAAAACAATCTGCAGATTTTATGCATCTGAGACTGCATATTTACAGCAAATCTGTATTTCAGTTCCCCACTTGTCCTTTCTCGATGAGTCAATATTTGGTTCACAGTTTGTGTTCAATTTCAAGTGTATTTTGCTAGGCATTATTTTATCTTCCAGTAAAATTGTCTTTGTTTGTTTATTTTCCTAAAAGGGTTCCCCACAATTAAGCACAAACCAATGATCCAAAAAAATACCCAGAGAGGCCTCAGTGAAACACAGCTGTAATCACAGAAAAAATTCCTGTACAATTCAAGGGAGTTTGTTTCATGCCCTGAGTGTTTGGACTAATTGATATTCAATGCATCTAAAGGACAAAACCCATGTATACTCTCTTGCAGACAACTGGTGTGCATGATATGCACAGATTCAGCCACATATTTCTTAATTACAACAAGGTGGGGTTTTTTCTTCTACGGTAGTTTTTATTCTAAAAAATGGACATAAAGAATAATAATCTGATCCTCCCTGCTTATTGTGAGAGCACTGGTGCTTTGGTGGTGAAAAGACCAGGGATAGATAATCAGGACAATTGCTTTGATTATAAAAGAAATCACATCATTCAACCCAGCTTCCTGAAGGGGGACGTTCTGATTAGCCAACAGATTTGGAGTGACACTTTTTTCAACTGAGGTAAATTGGAAACAGAGCTTTTAATTACAAGGGAAAGAATATCAGGAATGAGGGAAAAGATAGAAAGCAATCCGGAATTGTAAAAAATCTTGTTAAAACACACTAGTTGTGCCATTTTCTTTTGCCTTTTACATTGTGACTTTGCTTCCTAATTTTTGATTAACGATACTTTTCTGTAAGCATGATCAAATGAGACTGTCTGTTCTATTTATTCATAAAAAAACCATAAAAGGGAAACACATGTAAATCAAATTATATTCAATTATAGTGCAATTCAGCCTCTCACATTTTCCATTATTCCCTTTGTAACTTTTAGTCATAGCCACAGTTGCTTAAGGAAGAGGCTCAGTTCATTTGAAACACATCTAGTGATAAATGTCTGCTGAGATTGATTAAAATCCCTAGTTTCCCTTCACTAGTTTTCAGTTTCAACAGTAATCTATTCCAGGGATATTCCAGAGCCTCAGAGAATGCAGTGCTCTGGTGCTGTAGTAAACCAGAGACACGTGTATCTTTAGTTTTCACCTTCCTCCTGTCATTTTGATAACGCTATAATGCTTCTCTTTAGCCTCAAGTGCTAATAGATGGAGCTGTAACTAGTGAGAATAACTTAGCAGTTGCAATTTAATAAAACAATGAGCTATGACAAAGAAGAAAGGGGAAAAAAAACAAATGAACAAGTCCATGGCAAAGGTGGTAACTTGAGTTCATGTCAGTGGTTTGACAGAGGGAGAATTCCAGCCAAGGTAGTGGTTACTTTTACATCACTGTGGGTGTATGAGGCTACAGAGGGCTGCCTGAAGATGGATTTTACCCATTCACCGCAGGAGAATTAGAAATGTCTGGAGCAAGCAGCTGAAAATTGGATTTCCCCACCACATCTTTATTAGCTGCAGCATTTGATACTGGAAATCAAAAGGCAGAGAGAAATTAGGGCTTCACCTATCCCCAGGCAGACCTGGTGAGGCCACTCATCAAAAGCAGGAGAACAATTTTCTGTAAGCTCCTTGGCCTCTCTGATACGAGTGATGATCAAACTTTCTGTCCAGCTGAAGGAAAATGACATTTTAAAACCACACATCTTGTGCTAAAGCACAGAATTCTGCCTACTGGAGTGATTTGGCTGAAGCAGCTGCCACCCGTCTGTCGAACTGCAGCCTGGGTGTACTCTTTGCTCACTCCCATTGCAAATGAAAATTTCTGAGTGGGTGCAAGGTTTGCAGGGCAACCTCTGTGGAAAGAGGACAGACCTTTCCAGGAGTGCGCTGGGCTCTGCAGAAATCAGCAAAAAGCAGTCAACTGTCCACAGATGATTCTGGTTTTAACAACTGGGCATTTAGGGGGCAAAATAGATTTTGATGAGAAAATCTGGACTAGCTGTACATTGGCAAGAATATGTTGTCTTGGTTCAAAGATAGTTGAAACAAAAATTACCAATATGTCCAATGTGTTACCATGGGGAAGCGACGCTAAAAGAAGTGTTGGACTCTTAACAGAAGCAGCATCCTAGGTGAGGTCAATCTAGTTCCATCTGATCATCCAGATCCCCTCATAGATGTCTGAAGCAGGTGGAATAAACAGGTGTCTGAACTCCCTACTCTCTCAATTCACTGTCAAATATCCTAGTCAAACAGAATCTGACTTTTAAAAAAACAGAGATAGCCACCTAGCCCTGTGTCCTCTTAAAGATCAGTCTGATGGAAAAGGACAGGGACCCTGCACTGAATCCCACTGCAACAGAGATTTCTTCCCAAACGATGCCACCCTTTCTCTATCAGCATTGCAGAGATTAGTTTATCAAGTAGCCATTTCCCCATTTTTTTCATTTTCTCTCTCTCCTCTTCTTCCTCAGCTTTTTGGCTATAGGTTGCAACCAGTAGCCCAACAGCTGAACTGGATTTAAAGAAGAGCCTGGCTTATTTAGGGATTGGTCCTAAAGGCACCTCTAATCAGGACCTTGTGAAAGAGACAGCACGAAGCTTCCACAATGAAATCTAATGCGATTGCAGTGTAATCATCAGTGTCCTCTTCTTTGCACTAATGCTGGGACTATCTATTGACCATAACATTGCAGTATTAAACCATCAAGCCTTAAAATTATATCCAAGTAGATCATGAGGTAATCAACCTGATGGGTCTGTTGGCAATAAATTTCCCAGTGAAAAAGACAAGCATATTTTTTTTTCCTTTTTGCAAGGAATAAAATTAAAATCTAACTCAGCTGCCACATGACTCATGTTTGCTACCTTCTCACAGCTGCTTAACTTATCACACCTGTTTCCTTCTGTATTGCAGCTTGAGGCTCCCCTGAGCACTGGCAAAGCTTGAGGCAGAAACTTTGCTGAGAAAATGCCCTTTCCATAAAGCTTGGACTTGGAAAGTCTTTGTCTCTATTTGCTAAATTTGAGCTGTTGTACAACTTTTGGATCAACTCTGAGCTTTTCCACTACTGTCTAGGAGTGATACATGGCACTCAGGAGACTCTGGAGTGTTGCTGAAGCTTCATAGATTTCATTCTCTGTGAGTAGATAAAAAATGTCATCTTTTGAAAAATATATATACACCATTCTTCTATAATCTCTGTTGCAAAAATGAAATTATCTTGCCTAATGCAGTTTGGAGCGCAATGCACATATACTCAGGATGGGTGTTGTTTAAAATTTGGAAGTCTGAACTAGATATACAGAAAAGCAGAGGCATAAACAATGAACATTGCAGCCCTTAGGAAGGACAGCTTGAACACACCTGTGAATATACAGAAGTCCTGGGGGAGCAGCCCTTGTCTGGTACCTGGCATCTCTTCTGGGATGGGGATTAGGAATATCTGCTGGCGCAAGTTATTGCAGTCTCCAAGACTTCTTTTTATTAGTTTGGGGATTTCTCTTTTTCTAACAGTTATATTTTCAGCACATTTCCCTACTTTCAGTTCTTGTTTTGCAAAATTTTTGATAAAACTATGTAAAGATCCCACAACAGCCACTAGGCACTGGGGGTAATTTAATCCATTCATTGCTTCAAAGATCTGCTGTGTTCTATGAATTTCTAGTAGTTAATCCTTGTGGCTTTTCCTGGGTAAGGAAAAAATTGCTTCTATATAGTTTCAGATAACAGTAAATATCAGCCAGCACAACAAAATGATATATACACCAGCACAGATTTGGTTCAGTTTCTTGCACATTATTCAGTAAGTTAATTCGTCTCTAGCAGCATTTGCATCCCTTTCTTGCTATATGATCAGACACAGCTTTTTAAACTTTAAGTTATATTCAGTGTGGTGAGTTAGGATTTATATTTTCAAAATATATGTAGCATACGAAAGGAAAAAAGTCATTAACTCATCATGATTAGCAGTGCATTTCAGTGTTGTGCTACATAGCTTCATGATTCGGTGATGCTGATTGTTTTATCCATGTGTTTAAATGATGAATACTTGGTGAAACCAGTCTCACCCTTTGAAGAGAGAATGAACACGAAGGTAGCCTTAGTCAATGGTGAAACTATGCCATAATTACATAAAGAAATGATTGCTGAATTTGCTAGCTGCAGCAATAAGGTAGTATTTCAGTTTATGACAGCTTTGTGAGTTTTAGAAACTGAATATTATCACCATCTCTAGGGAAGGAGAAAAATCAAGTAAGGCAATGGAAATTCTGCAGTCACAAGAAGAAGGAAAACAAATAACACACGATTCAATCACTAGCCAGCTCCTTTTCATTCTTTTCACATTTTCTTTTGGTCTATTTCCTTCCAGTCCCTACTGCAGAGGTGCAAATCTCGGAGAGGCTGGAATCAGTATACAGACTTGGATGTTAAAGTAACATTCAAATGTGAGCAGCAGTGATGGTAAGCTTTTAAAAAAAGATTGGGGTAAATAACTTGCCAACATTGCTATATCCATTTGAGAATGGGATTACACCAAAGTAAGAGTTGGATCCACTGTATTCAGGGTTTTGAAATACTTTTGCTTTTTTGTGTGAGGGGAAACAGATGGGCAAGAAAAAGGTGAAATCATTTAAAAGACACATACAGACACAAACACATAGGAATGAGCTAAGGAAGCACTGAGCACAGTCAGAGTAGGACTTACTCTTAGCCCCATCAGATAGTACAGCACACTTATTACCCCCATAGGCAGCACATAGAAGAGAAAAGAAGTAATCTGGACAATGCAGTTGTAGATCCACAGGGGCATGACTACAGTGCACGTAGCAGAGCCAGGGACCAGGGTGCCATTTGGGAAATACTGCAGCATGATGCCGTGGGTGCCCGTGTTGGGGAGGGCGAAGAGGACAGAGAGGACCCAGAGCACCACGATGGTCCTCAGGGCACGCTTGCGAGTGCTCTCCAGCTTGGCACGGAAAGGATGGAGGATAGCAATGTATCTCTCCACGCTGACTGTGGTCACGCTGAGGATGGAGGCAAAACACACCGTCTCAAAGAGTGCTGTCTTGAAATAGCAGCCAACAAGCCCAAATAAGAAGGGGTAGTTGCTCCACATCTCGTAGACTTCCAGTGGCATCCCAAAAAGCAGGACGAGAAGGTCTGAGACAGCGAGGCTGAAGAGATAGTAGTTGGTTGGGGTCTTCATGTTCTGGTGCTTGAGGATTACCAGGCAAACTAAGAAGTTACCTACTACCCCAACAACGAAGATCAGGGTGTACACCAAAGCCATGGGCAAGAACAGATGGCTCCGTCTGGGCCCGCATAGGAAGGCTAAGTAATCCTCAGTGCTGTTTAAGTACCTCCTGAAACGTTCTTCATGTAGAGCAAAGTGATTAAACCAGGAGATATTGCTGATCCAGGCCATTACTGGATCTTCTGAAGCGTTTCACAACCAAGATCCCGTCTTCTTTAAGTTTCTCTCTGTTTTTGCAGAGAGAGGAAGAGAGAGTGGGAAGTTGTCTTGTCAGACCCAGATGCACAAAGCCACTGAGAGATGTGAGTGAGTGTGTTTGCCTGGCTTCGGTTAAGGTTTTGCAGTTGCAACAGCTGGTCCCCTGCAAGGAGTCCCTTAGCCAGAAAGCCCCTCCTTTCACACATATTCATTGGCTCGTAAGTGCATTAGATTATATAGTAAGGAAAGAGGTTCCAGCTACTTGTATCAGCTCCCGTAGCAGATGCATTTACAGAATCAGAAATGTGGGATTTAGAGAGCTGGGAATCTGAAATATAGGATGTGAGACAAGCTGCAAGATGTTTGTATTTGCTAGAGGGCGGGAAACTAGACAACCCCCCCTGCCCCCAAAACTCAGTCCAAAAAGCTTTTACTAAATTATATTGATGCTACATCCAGTTATGAGCCGCAAGTGAAAAAAACCTGGCATTATTTTCATTTTCAGATCTCTGCTGATTTTTATTTTCTTAAGTCTATGGCAGCAAGTACTTGGAAACAGAGTTTGTTCAGTAGAAAATCGACCTGTTTTTGTAGTCATTCATGTGGAATTAGGCTATTATAATGTTTCAGCATTTTTTTTAAACACTGTATTTTTTTTCCTTCTGATATCCAACATAGGATTTTAATTGCTCTTCTTATTAATATCAAAATACTTTCCAACTTTCCTGATATAATACAATCTGATCCCATATTCTTAGGTAGTCTTGTTTTGGGAATCTTTCTGAGGATGTGTTATTCCAAAGACACATTTATTGCCTCTGGGACTAAATTTACATTAATTTTTATAAACTCTTATTTCTTCCTGAATGACAACCATTCTGCAAACACACTTTCTGAGCCAAAACAGTGTATCCTGCAAGGATGATGGCTATGTCAAAACAGATCATTTAGCTCCTTATGAATGCTTGATCCCTCACTGAATTTCTCTAAAACAAAAAAAAAACTTCAAAGTACATGGATGTCATCTTCTGAGATTCAGAAAAAGTTTAGCTGTTTGGCATCAAAGAGGTGCAAAAGCTGAAGGCTAGTTTAGGGGATTTTGTCAGCTTGATGTGCAATTTGTCTGCTCAGTACCTCTTACTAGTTTTGAGTACCTGCCCCATCCCTCTCCTTGAAGTCGTGCAGGCTAATCCCTATATATCCCTAATATCCTTTGGCAAGGAGCTCCTTGGGTCTACTATCTATGTGGGAAGAACCACCTTCTTTTCTCTGTTTGACCCTTTAGCTGAGTCTCTGTGATTGCTAACCTAAGACTGCATATTTTTAACCATCCAGGAGCAAAAGAACAGCCCTTTTGCCTGCCATATCCTCCAAAATCTTGACAAAAGTTTTCCAAGGAAGATGCAAACTACTCCATTATAAGTGGTGAGACAGTAAACTGATCCCACATAAAACCTGTTTTCTGACTCTTAAGAATTGAGGCTGTCTTATATCCTGTCTTCCTTACTCCTTCCCTCTTTAACTTATTCTGGTTTAGTAGTGTTCAATTACCTTGCAAGAAAAAAAAAAAATATTCTAATAAGCATAGACTGCCTTCAAAAATAGCAGCAGGAGGTAAAGAACTGAGGTTTGGTTCCACTGAGGCATATTTGATGTGTGGAGCCTGAGGATTGCTGTGCATTAATTTAAAATGTTAGAGACCTTCGAAGCATCACTGCAACTATACTAAAAGACAGAAACATGTCTCTTATGATGACTTTTGGACCTGCTGAAATTATATTGCACATAAACTCTCTCCCTCAGAAAGACTGCTCATTTATTTTAGCATTGCACAGAGGTATTTCGTTAAGCAGCTTGAAAAGTTTTATTGGATTGGTGACCATCAAGCCTGCTCTTTTGACCTGTTTCTCCCTTCATTAAGAATTCATCTTAAAGAGATTTCTTGCATTTTAACAATGTTGAGAGATTGTAAATTCAATTTTTATCTACTGTTGGCCTAAAAGGTAGGAACAGAGGAATCATTAGTAGGGTGCCTGGTTGAGACCAGGATTGACTGTTTCAGAGCACAGTAGAAGACAAGAATTTGAGAATTTTTGGAGGAATAACTGCTTTCTGTACCTCTGTTTAACTTTCAGGGTTGGTTGGTTTGTTTGTTTGTTTTCCCTTAAACTCTCAACAATATCTCATTTCTTTCCATTTCTCCTTTTTCCTCCCCCAGGAAGTTCCACCACTCTCTATACAGCATCATAACTCAGGTAAAAAAAACACTTCTAAAGTATCTACCAAATTGGTCTTCATTTTTCTTCTTACACATTAACCTCTGTAAAGACACTGAAGAGGAAACTTGAGGTCTGTTCAGTTTCAATTGAATCTTACACAAAAGTAAACCAAAATGGATGGAGTTATTTACTGAAAATGTAACAAAGCAGCCATACTCATCATGATGTCTATGAGAGGAAAGCAACGGGCTGTAGAAACACATCAGGCCACTTGAAAGCACGGATGTGCCAGGCCCACCTGCATCTACTTCCACTTGTTCTTCCTCCTCCATCCTTTCTGATTCTGCTGGGCTCAGGTGCTGACAAGCTGTAAGAACAGCAGCAAACAAGAAAAATAGGTCTATTTGTCTAGCAGGTCACCCCTGGAACCATGTCACTATGGCCACAATTAAGTGGCAGATGGAGAGGATAAGGAGAGCGGAAAATAGATTTCAGCTCATTTCTCAAAGCTTTATTCAGTGTTCTTTAGCATATCTGTCTCAATAAGGACAGGAAAGTGTATCTAACCAAAGCCTAGCTCTCACTCTCTATGACTGGAAATATATTATTTTTTACAATGGAGACAGAAAATAAAAACAGATTTTTCCTTTAGAAAGTAATATTAAAGAATTTTGTATTTTTCTTTATAAAGCACGCTTCATTGGTGCTTGCTGTAATACACTCAAAGGAAGATGGTGTGCTGCATGCTGACCTTAGTATTGTGCAGTTTTATGTAATACTAATGTAATTAATGTAATGTTTACATTAATGGAATGTGCACTATGTAACACACATTAATGTAGTGTAATATTTGGAAATGTTAACCCAGATGAGGTCTTTTTGGCACATTAAGTCCCACTGCTAATGGACATGACCTCCTTAAGCACTGACTATGCCCTCATGCTGGTGGTATCTCTTGTACCACATTTACGTGTGGAGTCTTTCCCGTAGCTGATGTAATGTGTTATAGTACGTTCCTGCGTTCCGTTAAGAGCAGCAAAGTACACATTGAAGAAGAGTTAAGTTCAGGTGCCTTCGTGTTTCCCAAAGCCCTTGTAAGGGCACCTACTAGCAACTATATATTAGGTCAGTAAATGGTGAATAACTTTATATTTTAGGGAAAATTGGACACATTCATTGAAGGACCCAGAGAATGCTGGAGGTAATCCAGAGTATAACAAATTCATGAATCCTCCACTGGTGAGGCTTACAGAGGGATGTAGTTTGAAGAACTATGGGTCATTATGATGGTCGAATTTGAATACCTGCTCATCTCAGAATGTAGAATTTTATTAATGCAAAACAAGCTCTTTTGGATATTTATACACACGTGTTGAGACAAATAGATTCCTTATCCAGCTTCACAGGCTCTGGTTGTGGGACTGGAAGTAATATAGCAGTGCTAATGACATGGTGTCTCACACTAATTAATTCTGATGATTAGCTGAGACACCATACTGCCCTGACATCCAGGACTTGAGGGTGACATCTCTGAGCAGCCCTGCATGGGATGTTGCCCAGAGTTTGGAAGAACGTGCTGTAATGCTTACTGTATATGCACCCTTAGAAAGACATCCTACTTCACTGGAAGGGCTTGAATAGGCTTTGAGTTTGCCATGATACTTGGCAAGCAGGTCCACTGATTTTTATCTTCATTGATTAAAACTTGGCCTTTAATTTCTAATTTCCATTTGCAGCCATCAGATTTTGTTGATTCAGTGGTTTCACCCTTTCTCAAATTTGTAGATATGGAAGGTAGGTGCAAAATCCTTTAGAAATTCTGTGAGGGGACTGCTATCCAGCCTGTGAGCTTGCTTTCTTTACTCCTTTCATGGAGCCTTTCAGAGCTGCCCATGGAGCCACAGCACTCTGAGAACTGCAGGTGCAAACTCAATGTTCTATTTCTTTGAGAACTTGGCAGTACCAAGTACCACTGTCCCATAGGGATGCAAAAAGGAGGATGCAAATAAGGGGGCACAGAGCTGGTAACTAGAAATGTTAAGCCATACCACGCTATGTTAACAAAATTGCTAGAAAAATACAGCCCCACTCCCCTAATAAATTACTGAGCTATAATTGTAGATCATGGATTTGGATTTGACTTTTTTATTTTTTTTTTCCTCCTTTGAAAAGCTTGTTTGGTTCACTACAGTAGCTGGAGTCCTTTTTTTTTTTTTTTTTTTCCTAAGTATATTCAGTATAACACTCAACATGTCATCAAATGCATAAATACACTTTGTGTATTCTCCCTCCCTCCAGACCAGAGCAGTGAGCTGCACTACGATAATAGCTGGGTCTGCAGTAGCCTTTCCATGCCTTATTGTAAATCATTTTGCAATTATCTAGGCTCTTTGCAGACAGTTTTTCCATGGCTATGCATGATATCTGAAGTCCCCAGGATATCAATCAACACACATAAGAAGTGGCTTTCATGACTACAGTACAAAACACCACGGAGGGCTTCTGTCTGCCTGGAGCGGCTGGCAAGCTACACAGACAGTGCAGACATGGGACACTTTAAAAGCGGAACCCATTTTGCCTAACTTTAGTAATTAAAAACAGCAAATAAGTCTATGTAGATTTCTCAGGCTCCTACTTTAGTCAATAACGAAAGAGGAACCTCCAGAAAGTGATTTGTCCTAAACCATAGCACAAGGTGAGAGATATGAAATGAAGGAGCTTATTCTTTCCTATTGTCTGCAGAGGGAAAGTGGGTAATAAGGTTTAACAGCAAGCTCGTTAAAAAGCTGAGATGAATTTAGACCCCAATTTTGTGCAGTCTTATCCACCCTCCTCCCATCAGGACCAGTCTTTAGGGGGAGCCATGTCCAGGCTTCGTTTTTCAGAAGCCATTGGGACAGCCGAAAACACGGGCAGAGAGCCAGCCAGCAGATGAAGAGAACAGTCCAGTCCTTAAAATTGCTCCCTAGTCCTCTCTTATCTTGCAGGGTGGATATACCTATTGATACGGCTTTCAGCAATGGATTGCTTTGGTAATGTTGATTCTAGAAATTAGTGGGAATTATTTCCTGTGTTGTTTCTGTGTGTGTGCGCTCATGCTTCAAAGAGGCAGTGGGTGGTAGGTAAGCATGTAGCTCAGGCTCGACACGTGGCGGAGCAGCAAAAAGTGCTGAAAAAGAAATCTGATGCAGAAAATCTTGTCACACTGAATGTGTCCATTGCGGCAAAATGACTCGGGTTTACACGGGGGAAGAGGAAAGGATTGTCATGGCAGAAAGTGTATTGAAGTCACAAGCACGGTACAGTATGAGTCAGATTGTCTGAGTCAGGAGGGATCTGGTACTACAGGACTCAAATTTACGCAGGAAGAATCAGATTATTCAGCATCTCTCTATGGCTTTCTGCATCTTATTACAGCATTGGTACTCCACTGAAGTTTCTTCCTCTCCTTGTAGTGTGTGTGTTTCTCAGGAGAGCTCAACTCAATTGTATGACCCAACAGAGACCTAACCACTTTCCTTGACACGACTCATCAGTATTCATTTTTGACTTACATCCCTTTGGCTTCTGTTCTATTCTATTTCTATATTCTATTGAAAACTATAAACAGGACAAATGGAGTTTATATAGCACATATCATATATGAAGTTAACAGTAAGAGAAATGTTAAAAGAATCCTTTTTTCTGAACATTTATTTCTTTAGGGGTTGGTGTAGAGGTAATTTTGCTGTAAGAACAGCAAAGCTTATTTGAAAAGTTTTGCTTCTATTGGAAAACTGTATAAACTCTGTTTCCACCAGAAATGCAGTGATGTGTAAGTTTATACTCTATGACACAGTTTGTTCAGAGCTACTTACATAATAATAACAATGAAATTTAAGAAAATGGAAATTAGACAGCATTTTTTTCTCTTCTTTAAATTTTGGAAAAGGATTTTTTAAATTATCTATGCATATTTAAATTTTCTTGGCTCCCGTAAAAGTGTTATTCTACTGCTCATAATGGTGACTCGTTGGCAAAAACACTTGGCAAGAGTTTCTGTTCCCTCCTGCCTCAGCTGCTGTTCAGGTTGCTTTGTAAGTTGGATCACAGTGATCACCTGTCTTTGTGTCACATTGAAAATCAATATTATTTGACTTGGAATTAATGAGACCATCTTTATGAAAAAGGATGTGCATGATTTGGAACATTAATACGCTGGCAGATGATGTTCTCTTCCAGCTCTTTCCCCCATTAGGCTATCCCCAGGAGTCATATCTCTGTTAGTTAAAGGCAGTGAGGGGTGGTACTGTTCTTTTGAATGTCTCCTGCTGCAAGGTTAGAGAGAGAAAGAAAACTCTAGACACAACGGTGATGAAAAAGAGACATGCCATGGGGATAATTTACTATAGTTTTCAAATAACCTAATAGGCCTTAGACATGCAAAGCAAATTTGGATTAACTTATTAAAAAACTTGTTTCAAATTGTGGTGTACACCTCAAAAACACTTTTGTGCTTTACAGCCCACTCAGTAGTAAGATGATCCCAGGCAGAGCTGCAAAATAAGGTAAAATAGCCCAACCATCCCCTCTAGAGCTGAGGAGCAGAACAAGGGTGAGTCCCCATGCTCACCTACGCAGGACACAGGTGTGGTGTCAGGTGGCCTGAGCACCCCGGTAATTCTGGATTCAGTGGCTTTACCAGGTCATTTCTTCTTCACCAGGATGTAGATCAGTCTGCCAGTCTGGGAGCCTTATTCCCCTCCCTGACACTGAAGGTGAGTATGAGGCTCAGGAGCTTCCCACATAGACACCTGCAAACAGACAAGGGAATGGAGGCTGTGCCCTCTTTATTTCAGATGCAAAAAAAAAAAAAAAAAGCTATTTTAACATTTCCTCATACCATGGCCCACTGAGCCTACATGTCTCTTTATTCTTCCCCAATGCTAATTGCACAATAGCCGTACAAATCTGGCTTAGTCCACTTCTCTTTACTGGGAGACCAGTTTAGCACCCAGATTGATTTTGGCCTAGCCAAGACACCTTCATTATCTTCTCATTTGCAAACTCTGATCTACAATTATATCTGAACTGACCCAGAACTCTATTCATTTGCTTTGATTCTACTAAATGCTAAATGAACATCTGAACATATTTTACAAGACTTTTAATAAAAAAATTCTGCAGCAGAGAGAAGTGACTCAGATCTGAGTCAAGTTGTTGTTCTCTCAATAAAGCAGGCTGTATTTAAAAGGGGAGTAATATTAACTCTGAAATGGCACCAGAAATAGATTAGATAAAGAAAACAGAACTAGAAAGGTTGATATTTAATCTTTAAATTCTATTTCAAGATCAACAGCTAAAGATTAATGTTGCTTGAAACAAGAAAATCTTAATGATGGCTGACAGGACAAAGGAAGGAAATAAAATGGAGGAGGAGAAGACCTAACAGCCTCAAAACAATAACCTGTTAGGAAGATAAACAAAGAAATGTTGGGGAGTGGAAGTGAAAAAGGATAAAATGAGCTTTAGAAACAAAAATGAACAGAATATACAAAATGAAATACATACATAAAGGTAAAGACAGAGATGAGGATGTAGGAAAACAGAAAGAAAGCAAGCAACTTGTAAAGAAATAAGATCATAAGATCACAGCCTGGAAGGGATCTCTGGAGCGCTTTAGTCCAACCTTCTGCTTAGAGCAGGGTCTGCTGTAGAGTCAGACCACAGGGTGGACCATGGGGTCACCTCCTCCTAGGTGCTGTGGAGGCTGCCATTGAGGTCCCCTGAAGCCTTCTCTTTCCCAGGTGAAACAAGATCAGTTCTCTCAGCATCTATTCACAAGGCCAGCACTCCAGCCCCAAACATCTTGGTGACCTCTCCTATACTTGCTCCAGTTTATCAGTGCCATTCCCACATTGGGGGAACCAGAATTGGATGCTGTGTTCTAGATATGGGCTAATGAGTGCTGATCTGGGGGGATAAACTCCTCCCTCAGTCTGCTGCCTATGCTCCTGTTAATACAGCCTGGGATGTTGCTGCTGCCAGACGCTGCTGGCTCATGTTTAGATTGCTATTTACCAACACCCCCAGGTCCTTTTCAACAGAGCTGGTCCCCATCAGCTTTACTTTAGTATGCACTTGTCTGCCTTTCCAGCATTCCTCTGCGTGGAAGCTGTTAACACTGAAATTTGAGGAACAGCTCTTTAGCGTTGCTGTTTCCAAGAGAACACTGTGTATAAACCCAATTAGTCCTACATTGATATTCATTATTCTGTCTTTTGCTGTTTGAAATGATTCAACCATCCCAGAAGAGAAAGGAAAGAGTACCCACAGTCCAGATTTATGAGCTGTCTGGGAGACTAAGTCTCTCTGGGACTCATGAGACTTTGAATCTTAAAGGCTGTTCAGAGCCTTGGTTCCTAGCCTTATGTTACCAGTAACAGAAGAGAAACGCTGTAACATAAATTTTCCCAGCACTGAGAATGTCCTACTTAAATATCTACCTTGCTGTTTCCCTGGAGGATATAATGCACAATGAGTTGGTACTGGATAGTCTGCTAGTGCTAAATAAATGGCCTAGAGAAAACATTCAGGACTTTTGCTAAAGTCATAAAAAACTTGCAGTGTTAGAAGTGAAGGTTTTCCAGTCTCCTCACTCCAAGCCTTGTTGATTGCTCTTTCATTGCCACGGCATTGATCAATAAGTCTCCTAAAATTTCAAGTTGTCCTGCAGCTGCAAACCCTCTGTCATCAGAAGATGCTATTTTTTTCTTTCTTTGGTTGACAATGATCGCCTTCTGAAATTCACGGTCTTCTACAAAACCCATACGAGCTGACATTTCAGAACTGACATACAAGCGATTGAGCACAAAACAGAAATGAAGTACTTTGTGCTTTTCTCATATTTGCTAATAGTTTTATTGGGGGCCTAGAATGGTGAAAATGATTGATCGGGCTGACAGCACTGTATGTGCCTCCAAGCTAATGGAAAACCAGATAATTTGCTCATATTTGTCAAGGTGCAAGGTTTAAATGATACCTAATAGACAGAAAAGAAGAAGGTGGTCCACTCTTACTGGCTAGTGGAAAAAGGTTCAAACCAGAAGACAGGGCAGTAATCTGCACACCTCCGGTCCCTTTTGAGAAACATTTATTCACAGACCTAAATGAGACTTCCTATGGTGAGTGAGCAGTTCACACTCTGGCTCTGTGCTCAATAGGTACTTTTCAGACGAAGTGTACAGGCCACAATTTTGTCTTCAAGATGTGAGAATCAAGACCTATGCATTTTGCCAGTGATGCTTTCAAAAGCATTCTACAATACAATGCAGATGGTGCTTTGCAGCCTTAAAAAGACTGTGCTCAGTGGGGAAAAAGCTCATCTTCCTGAGCACATCTACGTGTGCTTTGCTATAAAATTTCCCATGAGATTTTCAAGTGCTTTATAGATATGAATAGCCCAGCCCTTCAAAGTGAGAAGTATAAAGTTCTACAAAAATTGTAGTCATTTAAACTTTTTGGCATTTGGCCTTGTACCGGAGGAAGAACCCACCGGAGGAAGATCACGAGGCATTTTTGTTTCTTTGCGGAAGAAAAGTTGTCTTCCCTTCCACCCTTTCGGGACCATTATGTAGATTCTGCTTTGAGAGACATCATATATTTCTCCCACAACAACTGCAATAATGTCAAGAGCCCTGGAGTTCTTTAAAGCCTATTTCAGCCTGCTGCATGACGTTTTGAAAATGTTTGGATTGCTACCAGATTTTGTACACATTAACTCAAAGGCTTTTTCTTCAGATCTGATACATATTTGTAGAGAAGTGAGTGCTTTTTCTAACTGCTCTTGGTGTTTTTAAAATATAGGCCATGGAAGGTATTCGCTTACAGTATCTTCACATTAAAGAAAAGGGTGAAAATCGGAAAATACGTACTTTCCATGCAACAGCCATGCTGTTGTAAAAAAGAAGCTGATGTATTTTTCTGTTGCAGCTAGAATTCTGAGATCTGAAGTTGACTGTAAAATGGAAAGTGGGCCCGAAAGACCAGGCTTAAAATTAAATATGTTCTTTAATCAAAAAAGCTCATTCAAATAGTGCTATATTTCACTGCAAAGAGGTATTACCTTGAGTGTGTTAAATTACATGCACTGCACCATTCAAACAGAAAGCGCCCAAATTTGAAGCACAAAAAGCTAAGTATCACAGAAGTGTGTGAAAGCACCTCCTGAAGAGCAGAATGAAAAAAAATGCACACCCAGATCCAAAGAATCAAACAGCAGAATGCACTTTTGAAGCCACGTTATTTTCTGGCAGTATGTACATTAATTCTGGTGAATAGCTGTTTACCCAGTTAGCTGGGCAAAAAAAAATTGTTTCTATTTTTCCACTTCAATTTCCAAGATTTGCTACTGAGTTCAAATGTGCTTTAATCTATGCTGGAATACTCAAGATAAAGAAAGTAACAAAGCCACCTCAAAGCAGCTCAGCCAAATGAACCTGCAGTGTCACAAAAGAGCAGTAAAGATCCACTTCCCATCCCCGCTCTTGATGGAGAGGGTTGCCCAGGCATGGAGCACATGCTGCAGGCCATCGGAACTGTTTCCGTTTCTGGCTTCAGCACGACTAGAATGAGAGTAGGCTGGGCACTGCTGACTTTATGGTGGGTAGCATCAACCTCACCCTGCAGTGAATACAAGTCCAAATTGCTGGTGAACGTGTTGCTATAGGTTGCTGCATGTCTGTGTGAATCTTGAGCAGCATGGGATCACATACTGGTAATATTTCATCCTTTTTCAATGCAATGAAGAGATTTGCTTCTACCTGCTTTGTCTTCCTCTGCCGTTCTCTTGCTAAACCTTCCTGACAGCATGGAAACTCTTTCCAGTCTGATCCTCTCCTTGGACAGTTCTTGGTGAACTTGTTGGTCTTGATCCTTGTAACTCCATCTTACGCTCAAAGATGGATGTATAGAAGTTAAAGTAATTAAATTCTTGGTAGGAATCAACTCCAGTTATAAGCTGGTGGTTAAAACAGCTTTCTTTTGGGAAATAATGTTTTGATGAAAAACAGGGGGTTTTGTGTCTCATGAGATGCTACTGATTTTGATTAAATTACTCCTCTCTAGAAAACTTCTGAAAGTAAAATGTGATCTGCTTTGGAAATGTCAAAATAAAGGTTCTATTATCAAAATTGTTATGCCTTTTCTTTTATATTAGTTTGAATATTTTATATTATTTTCAGGTCTGTCATAAATATTACACAATAGGCTTTGTCAAGAATGTGTCAAGTTACAGTGTGAAATACAGTCAGACATAGCGTGACATTTACATGTTTCCTAACCTTTTAAAATAAGTTTTAAGTACAGTAATACTGAGTAGAGATTGAACTGGAAAAGCAACAGTGTTTCAGAGTCTTTCAGTGTTCCTCATTTAATCGAGAAGAGCAGCACTGAAAGTATTACCCAGGGAACAGCTATTTTCAATAGCTCACTGTTAACGGAATAATTTTAAAAATATATATAAAATGATATTATTTTATAAAAACTATTGGAATTTTAGACATTTTTCACTCAGTAAACTATTTCAGGATTTCAGCTATTCCTCCTAATTTAGAAAGAGAACAAGTCTTCAAGCATTAGTGTTTCCAATGAACCCAGACTTCTGTCAAGCTCTAATAACCATCAATTTTCTTTTTCTCAGATTGGTTCTGCGCATATCTGACGTCTGAAAAGTTCCACAGTCACCTTTGCAAATAGGATCCGGAGACTTTGGATAGGCAAGATTGAATTTACATACAGAGCAGACAAGCTTTTAAGGGATGCATTATCAGACACTTCATTTTCATGCAAAACAGACAAGTTGTGAGGCAAGGCCTCAATTATACGCAGAGGAGAGGGCAGGAAAGGTACGGCTCATTCACAGATAACCTATTAAACTGTTAACAAGACAGATTAAGGACATTCTGGACTTCTATATGTGTGCACTTATGTATGTGTATGTGGAGTCACTATATAAAGGTTAGCTATGAAACTACACATATGGAGAGTTTTCCCTTTCATGTCATTTATCCTAGTTCTAACCATAAAATAATCTTTAAATAAATGAAAAAAAAAAAAAAGACAACCTGACCATAACAACAAAAAATATTAGTCTATATTTAGAAAGACAAAAATATGACTCATGCTTCTAACACATGATTTTAAAGCTTTTGTAGTACTCTAAAAAGTATTGGTAGTCCCTGAAAGCAAATCAATGCCTCTTATTTACTGTCCATATTTCTATTGCATTTTTAAGTGTGTAAGAAGACATGTGAAGTTTTCTGGGGATTTATCTGCCCAGATTTCATTGAATGCAACTAATCAATACTAAGGATTTTGGAAATAGCATTTTAAGCACAGTTTTTGTGGACGTTACAATATCTACTGCTGAAGATTGCTGTCTTAAATCTATTCAGTGCAGGAAAAAAAAACCAATGCTCTCTTAGGCTACTTGAAGGTAGGTAAACACAAATACTTTCCCCCTTAATGGAATTTTCCAGCTCAGTGGGATCCTGGCTGAAGATTTTGGAATAATTTTGCAGTTTTGTATAGCTAGTAAGTGGGGACAGTATATCATAGTATCCCAAAGCAGCAAGGGGAAGGGAAGGGATACAGAACACATTAAACTTAATTACATAATTTATTCAACTGGTGATTTTTTTTTTCAGTAGAAAGAGAATTGTTACCAGAAAATGTCAAGTTATTGAGCTCAAAACCTTTCATGTGAATGCACTTGTTTAAACACTTATTAGACAGAGATTTCTCTGTTTCAGGGTGGGTTTTTAAGAAGCACTCTGAAGAACTTTGTTCCTTTCCACGAAAAGTTAACAGCCCAGCGCTCTGGGTGTTACCCCAGCATGTGTGACATCAAGTACAACTCTCCATTCCTACACAGTTGGAAAATAATAGTACTTTAACTCTTTCTGTGGTGAACAGATTCAGACATCTGATCTGGAGCTGTCAAAGCAGAGGTTTGAGCCTGACCTGGATTCACCGTCACGCTGAGTGAGCCCCTACCCGTAGGCTAGTATTCACACGTGCTTTGGCTTTTCCCAAAATAACATTCATGCAGTCTTTGTTTTAATTAAAAACTGATCCTAAAGTATTAATGTGGTAGAGGAGGCATTTCTTCTCAAGATCTGAAATTTACTTCAGAAGGCAGCTAGGATTCAGGGACATTCTGGTAACAATATGTACCCACCAAGCATGAGCAAATACAGAAAACAAAGAAACCTTTGAAATTTTTCCAAAGAACAAGTAAAAATATTTTTTCCTCCTCTCTTCTCCCCTATATGACAAACAAAAGCCATTAATAATGACAAATGAAACGTAAAAACTTCTGTGACTTGCCTAGGGCTGGAAAATGGGTCAGCAATTCAACTTCTATAAGAATGCAATGTTTATGGTTCCCAGCTGCCTCTTTGCCTCCCTAGATTGTGTTACTTGTCTGCCTTGTATGCTAAAAATGCCCTAAAGTACAAAGAGGAACTTTTAAGAACAACACGTGATTACATAATGACAAAAATGGGATTGTTTGGAATAATTTTGAAATTACTAACTGAGCTACAGATAAAAATTATGTCCTAATTTTTTTGATAGAGTGTGATAGTTCAGAAATATACCTTCAGCAATGAACCACTGCAGTTTGAAAAGGGAAAATATAAACATTTTTGCAAAGCTAAAGTTAGGGAGTATAAAGCAAATAAAAAAGCAGTAGCATCTAATTACCCCTGATTTACACATAAACCAACCAAAACATTACATGCATTAGATTTTTTTTTTTGCATATTTAAAAATATGTTCTAGTAATTTTATTTGGAAATTTAGTTCAAGCAATGAAATATTGTACTAATACCTGGTATCTATATACTTTTCAGCACAGCTGTTCCCATTTTTAAAAATAATCACTATCTCAGCTTGAATGCAACAGGAAAATAAAAGCTCAATTCATGAAAATGTACTTGCACATTTTTTAATGTGCTTACGTCAAAGTCAGGCTCATATTATACCCTCTTTGGACCAAATATTTTTTGTCTATAGTCTGGTATGCAAATTTCTAGAAGGAGAGAAAGAGAAGCCCAGTAAAATAAAAGTGATAAATAACCAGGTTTCTGCAGACATGACTCAGAGTTGTTGTTGCCTCTAACTGTATTCAGGAGCGGATTACTCCTGCTTTTCCTCTGAACTCAGTGACAAGTACCTTGTTTTAATGAATCTGTTTATTTCCTTATTATAGAAAAAAAAAGGACAAAGACCAAAACCAAAACCAAACTGGACTGCATTTATGAAAAATTACAAATTACTTAACTGCATTCTTACAATGTTATCAACAGGACTGTGCATACAAAAGAGAGAGGAAAATTCACCGGAATGAATAGTGCTGCACAGAATATTAATAAATGCCCTGTTACAGAGATGCACTTAGGACCAACAAACACATAAGGATGGGAAAATGAATGGTGGAAGAAGATAATTTGGAAAAGAATCCTGGCTAAACTAAAGCATTAGAAGTCAGAAACTACTGATAGAAGAGGAGGAGGCAATCAGTTAGGAATGAAGATTAAAATCTCAGCTTTACAGTATTTGAAGCAAGCGATATTAATCTGCCATGAAAGCTGGTTGCGATATAGAGGTTAGGGCAAAAGACACTCTTGCTTTTGTGTCTGTGTGTTGAACAGGATGGTAATTGGGTTTTTCACCAGCCACAAGTAACCAGAAATATTACAGGGAACTGACCTCCTAATGGAGTCATAGATCTGCAAAAAGAATATCATTACATCTTCCTCCCACCCTTCTGTGCATGTGTCATGCACTTCTACCATCATTCGGCTCCCTAAGGGAACCTACTGGCTCTTTTCCTTGCTCCTGCCTTGATTTCCTTTTGCTGCCATTCTTTCATTCTCTGGACCAAAATAGAAATATGACTATGTTCCTACCAACATAACACGCTTCCATACTTCCATGTCTCTGCAGGATATCCAGCATCATAGCAGGATAGGGAGGAAATGTATGGAAAGCTCTTCCTGCACTGCAGGGAGATGAGGATGGCTGGGTTTTGCATGTACTGCTGGACCACTGCAGCCCTTTGCCAGCGCTCCAGTTGCTGAAGTCTGCAGCAGTGAAGTGTCTCACTGCTCTGAAGTTATCCATTCCTATGTAACGTTTTCCTGGATGTATGCTTGACATTTGCACAACCTCTCTGTCTCAACTGTTGCTAGGAATCAAATAACACCTGCCATACAGAGTGTATTAAGTCCATTTGCTATACTAACATTGATATCCATCTCCTGTTAGCCTTGCCTGGCATAGGGGGGTGTGTGTGTGTGTGTGTAAACATGCTATAAACCCAAGGGGATTAGAACTAATAAGTATTATGATATATTATGATATATTATGACACCAAGAAAGTGGAGCTTAAAGACTAAAGATGCTGATCCATCATCACTAAAAAATAATATTCCAATCCTTCTTCCCTCAGAGCTGACCTTCCCCTTACCTTCTGAGCATTCATTTCTCACTTGCTTATTTTTGTGCAGATGTCTTCCATGATTTAGTATCTTTGACAGACAAATACACGCAATGTTTATTATGGATGTGTTTTGGAAATGCAGATCAGCATGCCCAGAGCAGAAGTAGTTTCTTTACTGCTTAATGGCAAAGTGGTTGAATTCTAAGAAGGGCACTGAAATTATTATTTAAAGACAAACAGAAAGCAAGCAGCAAAGAGAAACAACCTATTTGAAATTCCATGCTGTCTACAAGATAGTAATAACCTTATGCCATGGTAGAGAAACAGAGGTAATTAATGCCTTTAAACTCCAGTTAGAAAGAGCATCCATTTATTTCTGTTCCTGACACTGTTTAATACTACACGGCAGTATCCGAGCAGCGAGAAAGGCAAGTCCTGCAACAATTTCCCAGGAAAGGTGATGGAATTGCTGTGCTGGAGTCCTGAAGAGGCAAAACAAATGTCTGTGTTAGCAAAGTGCCAGCCCATCCTGAGCCCACATTGGCTAATTTAGTGGTTCCTCAGCTTTGTGCAAAGAAAGGGTCTGACTTTTCTGGGAAAAAAATAATTAATCGTGCAGCACATATAGAGATGAGAGGTTTTTGGAAATTAAATCTTTGCAAACATTTTGCATGCAAAATATATTAGTTTCTCATTATAGAAAATACTCTTAGGAATAGAGTCTCAATTTCATACAATCCTATAAATAAGGACCATTACTGTTCAGTGAATTTCTCCCTCTGGTGGAGACAATGTGATAAACAAAAGATAATATTTCTATCAGAAGACCATTTTCTATAGCCATAAAACTAAGACCTGGAAAATCCCATTGCTCAGACATGAGTTTCTCTGAATGAGCTGCCCAGTGCGAGGCTGTACACTTCATAACTCAGGGGCAGAGAGCTCTACAGCCTCTGTGCAAGCAAACATTGCAAATATTTCCTTTCCTAATGATTGCCAAGAATGTAGGTCTCAGTTTCCCACCTCACTTGACGCCAAAAAAAGAGAATGTCTTTCTTCTCAGAAAAAAAAAAAAGAAGGAACAGTGCCATAGTTTCTCTTTCTGCAAATTTTCTTTAATTTTCTCTGAACAAAGTGTTATTTTACTCCGGTTTTGGGGCACAACTTCAATTCTACCACCTTATGAGCATTTAAACTGCACGAAGGAGCAATGCATGGACTAACGATAATCTGAAGAAGGTAGCACAAAGGCAACCATGCCCAGGAGCCCAGTTAGTGCTAAGAACCACCTGCTTCTCCAAGACCGTGTGTTCTTTTACAAGGAGCAAGGGTGCCTGCTCTGCTCCCCTTCGTGGGATGCGTTTCGAAGTTGTCGATTGCTTGGCAGGATACATTGCTGCTATTTGGGCCATTTAGCAGACAGCTCATCATCTAGTATTTCAAAATGGGGCCATTTTGCAGGAGGCATTTGTGAAATAGCACTTTTGCGCAATCAGAAGGAAATGGGGCTCATTTCAAACATCCCCACAGTTCTCAGTACAGCACTCATCAGCATAGCATCAGAGCAACCTGCAGCCTCCAAGGCCACGAGGGAGGCATGGAGATCTTCCTGGGGAGGTGTGCCAGAGGATGTGCTACAGCATCTCAGATGCCCTTGGCTTGTTACACTTTTCTGCACATACCCACACATTGATGTTTCACAGGAATTAAGGTTTTACCACACGTGCACAGATTGAGCAACCTCACAGCTGGCGGAGGATTTGCTTTGCTGGTGATAACTGTCTCCCACCAAGCAGGGAGCAGGGGTTTTCTAGACTGATATTCTGGATATTGGTGCATTTTTTCAATATGTTCCTAAGAGACACGTCCAGTGCACATCCCTATAAATAGTAGGACTTCAGAAATAATTTCTTCACCAATATAAAACTTCATGACTATCAGTTGTCATTACAAATATTATTTAAGTCCTGCTCCCAAAATTACACCTAATTATAGAGATAAGGATAAGGGAAAATAAGAAAAAAGAAAGACTGCAGTCTGGTAAGAAAAATATTCCAGCACTTTTTAGAAGTGACATCAGAAAAAAACAGGAAATAAGGATATTAATTACACACTTTGGCCCTCTTTGAATTTTCCGTCTAGGTGAGTCTAAGTAATCAACTCTCATAACATTCATAAAATCTCCAGGAATTAACTTCAGCCTTGAGAATTCATAATGTGAGAAAAGCACCACAAACAAGCTCCCAGAATAATGATTTGTTTCCACAGAGGGCCAGACCATGGGGAAACGTCATAAATTGAGATGAAGACAGGGCCCGAACTCTTAGCAGGCAGATAATTCTCCCAAATTGGCTCTTTGTGCCATCAAACAATAACTTCAGATGCTGTTTAAATAGGACAGTATTGATCTGGCCAGTGCTAATCCCCCAAATCCCTTCTTCAATTGCATATTTCTTGACAGCTGAGTAGCTCCAAGTCATTTCTCAGCAAGAGAGACTCAGCAAATGATGGTTTCATTGCAGCAAGGTAAAAGATATTGAATTATTCATGGGTTAGTTTATCAGAAGCCAGTACAGCTGTGGCAGTGGCAGAGTACCTGTGCAGCTGTCCTGTCACCCGTAGCTTCCCTCACACCCACATATCCCTTCCCCAGTGCCAGGCTGATAGCCCAGTCCCTGCACAGCAGCTTTGGGGGATGTTTTCATAATTTAACAGTGAACCTTGTGAGTGGAGCGTACCTTAACGTATAAGGGAAGGTACAGAAAGCTGGCTCCATCACCTTGCCAGGCACAGAGGTGAGGCTGAAGCTTTCATGAGGTGTGCTTTTCTTGGATGGAATACCACAGTTTTTAGGGTTTGTGAATTACTACTTTTACGAGAGGAAATAATTTTTCACTTGCTCCTGAAAAGCTGTTAATAAGATGTTCAAACTACATTAAACAAATTCATAGTGTTGCAATTCTGTAGTTAAAATTTAATCATACCTTATCACCCAGGTAGTTGTAAGCGATAAAAATCTGTTTTGGTGACTTTCACTTCAAAATGGGTCATTTGCACTTCTACTGTATTTCATAAAAACTTTTCATGAAGGACCCTGTTTGCATGCATGACAAATTGCAATGATCTGCAGTGCTAGATCTTTTATTCAAGGACCTTTTCACTTTCATGTGGCATCTAATAATTACTGGAGGGAGATTTTAAAGTAGGGGTTTAGAAGTTGTTATTTTCCTTCTGATTCAACAGGCACATAAGTTCATATTCACTTCATGGGATATCTGTAGATTTATTTATTGAGACTGATTGCTCTGAAGTGGTTGCACAATCGAATTATCTTAACATGACAGCCAGGAGCTCTTCCAATGAATCTGTCCCCCACACACCACAGAAAATCAAGGCTTTGCTAGGAATATTTACTCCACTGCATTTGAATTGCTTAAGTGCATTTCAATGGCATTTCACTCCACTTAGCCTCAGTCTATTATCAATGTGTTAAGCTTTCTTCAAATACAGCACTTAACCTCTTTGGGTTTTAATTTGTCTGTTTCAAGAAAATTAACATTGACCTTCTCCTTCTGTAGTGACCACTCTAGCAGGAGTGGGTATGATTCAGGTCGTAGTTTTTATTGTAAAAGCTAGACTAGATAAGTTAGAGTTCAGGTTACAGTGGCAATATATTCTATAATAATTCAAGAACAGAAAGTCACTTAAACAGTATGCTCTGCAAAATACCAGTTAGCTCTGATGCTTTTAATATTTAAATATGGTACAACCTGTTACGTCTGAACTAGAGGTGGGCGGGAAAGAGGTAATTCTCCTTACAAATAAGCAATGTTTGCCTAATATTTATCTCCCAAATACTTCTCAGTTTTCAGACCTGTTCCTATTCTACAAGGAGAGAAATACAAACCCTCAAAAAGAAGGTCAAAGTGAATTCTAGAGCAGAAGTGTGTACCTTGGTTTTGGGAACTGTAGGCTTGGTTCCTTCTTTGTTATTTCAAGTGCCACAAAAGTGACATACGCACCATCTTCTGATGTGATACGTGACACAACTGACAAACTATCAAGACCTGGGCGTCCTCAGGGGGCCAGAGAGCACAAATCTTCTCAAATTTTTGGCTGTGATCGTGGTCAGACAACAGGCCATACAAATGGGAAGGCTCCATTGCCAAGCATTGGTTAACTAATATAGAAAAAGTAGAAGACTGACAATAATTTCAGCCTACAACATAATTCTTTTGCTCCTCTGGGGTATAGTCTCTACAGCTTTTCATTCTGATAGCAAGAGAAAAATGTTTACATAAAAAAAAAAAAATCAGTGCATATGAAGCTGCATCAGTAGCGTCACTTCTGCAGGAAGGTAAAGGAGATAGCAGTTCATGTGAGCGATCCTGCATAACTACAGCAACTGCTGTCTTCGCGCTGTGGGCAAACACAGAAGATCAGAAATGAAGGTCATTATTTTGATGCCTTCCAGCAAAGCTAAATTTCGTCAAGAAATGTCGATCTTGTTGCCTTGGTGAATTGTCTGGTGTATTAAATTTCATAAATCCTCTCTCATTTCAAATCTTTGCAATTTACTATTTAGTCAGACACCTACCAGAGAGATTTAGTTTCTCTGGGTATTTTTCAAAAGCTGTGCTACAGCTGCTGTGTCTATTTTGCACAGAAACATAATTATACATTATCGCAAGTCCTGTGAAGAAGTCTGGGGTTCATCTGTACTGCCCATGTCCTTGCTACAGGGCAGAAGATTCTTCTCCTGTGTTACCATATCTCAAGACAAGAATTTGGGTAAGCACGTTATGACAGTATAGACACGTTAGGCCAAAAGCAATAGAAGTATTTCTTTATTAAATCTAAGAACGGAATATTATATAAAAAGCTCTATAGGATACAGCTGTTCAGAAAAAAATGAAACAAAGAATTTACCTAGCACTTATGACTGATATTACTAATCTAAATAGTTCAGCCCATAGATTGACAAGTCCTTTGCAGGCTTCCTTCAACGGGTGTCTAGTCCTCACGCATCCTTTTCTAAAGATTTGTTTTCCAATGTCAAAGACTCACACTGTCAACTCACCTTGACATTGTCTAAAGCTTGACTTTCCTCAGATTTTTTTTTTTTTTTTTTTCTTAGTAACTCAGTTAAATCTTTTTGGCTTCAGATTAAGTTTCATATTTGTGAACATGAAGAAGCACAGATCACTGCCTGTGTAAAGACAGCCTTTCATGCAATTGGAGGCTTATCAGACTTTCCCTATCACTTTCCTTTTGTAGAAGAAAAATTAATTTCTTTCAACTTTATATTGTAGCTTGTCTTTCCTAAAACTCTATCATTTTCATAGCATTTAGCTGTTAATAGCTCTTCTGTAATTACTGCAGTTTAGAAGCTGTTCCCTAGTAATCACCCACTGATGTATTAGAGGCCAGTTACATACACTCTCAATTAAAGTTTTAATAATATTTCAGACCACCTTCTCTGGACAGCAACATCAGAGTAGAAGAGGCTGTAATTTCAGTCATGGAATTTTTAAAAACAGTTTATTAACATACTTTCATGTCTAAATACTAACTATGGTATGGTATTAATTTGATATATTATATAGCTAACAAGTTAAGGGATTGTGAGCTTAATAGCAACACTTTCTGAAACAGAAAAGGTCTGGGGAAAGCATCAATTTGATCTCCTTGTGCTGAAATGACAATTTTACCAAGTAACTGATTTATCTTGGAATTTCTAGATTGCTGGAAAGTCTGAAAAGTGCTGGCTTCAAACAGAAAAAGAAAGGAAAATATAATAGTTCTTTTTATTGACCTGATCAGGTTACAACCACTCATAACCTTGGGGTTTAAGTGTTCTCTCTCTCTTGATGTTGACTTCACTTAGTAGGACAGCACACAAAGCAACTCAAATCCAAGTGATCTGAAAATCCCCAGACAAAACCGATCAGAAGTCCCAGGATTAGTCTTGTTATTTTTGTCCGTATTTACTCAGAAGGTTTTATTCAGATCATTCAAACATTCTTGAAAGTCCTGAGGAGTAAAGAATTGGCTCTAATAACAAACAGAAAGACAATGACTCTTGCCTTTGGAGAGATAACAAGCTATAGGGTTTTCTGAATAATTGTTTATTACCATGGGAAACCAGGTAATCATCTGTGATACAAAGGAACCAAGAGTTTCTTTCAATCTCTGTATCCAGGCACTGCACTCCAGAGAAACAAGAACTATCTCAAGATAGCTGGGGCCCTAATAAAAGAATTGACAAATTTTTCTATTATTTTACAGATCTTACTTTGTTCCAAAGAGCCTGTCCAACTTCAGAATAAATAAAAAAAACCAAACAAATGAATTAAAAAAAAAAAGTTGGTGAACACCACCAGCCATTTTAGAGCTGAAAACACTTGCAAATTCCATAGGTGCACTATCAAAACCTTTAGGCAAGGCATCTTTCCTGGAGCCAGTGCTGCCCCAGTCTTTGGTCCTGCTCTACTGACCTTTCCACGTACTAAGCTTCCCCAGAGAACCAAAGTTCTCCAGGACAAACAGCAGAGAAAAAAACATGAATGTTCCTTGACTATCTTAAAGCACATTTTATTTTCATCTGAAAACAAAATTATTTTTAAAACAAAGTCAAACTTGACACTGGCAAAAACTACAGAAAGAGAAAATTCAGCCAATGACTCACCCCTAATGAGCAGGGCTGGGAGGGATGGTGCAGGGGGGCCATGGTCCAGCATGCTAACTCGCTGTCAGGCATGCTGGGGACTGACTGCCTCACTGCTGCTGCAATTACATCGGAGCAAGCCTTGGGCAAGCAAAGGAGAAATTAAGAGCTAATGAGCATTCTGGTTCAACAGACTGTAAATTTGGCCAACTGAGGCCTCCTAGGTGCACACAGCAATTGCTCACAGCAAGGGGAGAAAGAACAAGATACAACAAGGCAGAGATGCTTGTGGTGCAGAGAGGAACATGGCTGTAACAGGTTTTAGGGCACCCTTTCTAACCTGGAAAGCACCGTGTGATTTAAAATGCATTAGACCAATTTTAAGGAAGGAAATTGTATTTTTAAAAAGAGTGAAATATTCCAGAGTTATTTGTGAATGTATCTGTTAATTGTGTAACTACTGTGAAATGGGTGTTTCCAGATGAGACAGTGCCCTACAGCCAACACAATGAGTCTGTTTATAGCGCAATAGCGTTTTCAGGAGATATTAGCTAGGCTGCTGCTGTGGAGTTCAGACTTTTTTTTTAATCAGTAAATTAATTTCTCCCTGTAGTTGCTGGTACCAAATTGCAGTGCTGTATCCAAGGAAAATTCTCCTGGCACTACATGTATGAATTGGAAATTCAAGGCTTCCAGTCTCAGTACTTTCTTGATCAATTCATGGTATTTCTGGCAGAACAAAAACAGGATACCATAAAGCTGTGGTGATTCAGAGTTGGTACAAAGTGAACACAATTTCTTCTTCAAGTACTACACCTCCAGGCTTACCCATCCAACATAGGGCAAGTTATTGCCTGTACTGCTAATAAACATCGCCGTATCATAAAGATGAGTATCTACCATCAGAGCTAAATCATATAGCGTGTCACTGAAAGTGTAATCGCATTAATCTGGCTGCTCTTCTCACCATTACTGGACATGCAGACTGACAGACTAACAGTTATCCAAGGATCATTGCTTTAAAATTTGGTACCAGTATGATTTTTTTTTTATTCAAACTGAAATACATATTTCTTTCTCACTAGAAACAACAACAAAACAGGTTTTTAATATTTTCTAATTTTAGAGATTTAGAAAACAAACAGTGGGAACTTAAAGCTGGGTATCAGTTGCATCTCAAATCCACCAGGAGCAGCTCTTCTGTTCTTCAAGTCAATAGCTCAACACAGAGGATGTGTTCTTAGCCCCCTTCAATTCCCACATCCTCCTGAGACAGTCTGACCTTATACCTCCTGCTTCCACAGCCTGTGAAATATTCCTTAATGAGCCTTTTCCAGTCTAATCCATTGAAAACTTCCTGTTTTCCATAGACTATTACAACTTTATTTATAGCAGGAGCAGGTGCTCTCAACATCATCTTGTTGAGCAGATGTCTTTTCTTTGACTATAGAGGCAAAAGCACTTTTAAAAGGAAAAAAAAAAAAAACCATCTCTTTCAAATAATAATTTAGAGAACAACCTATGTTTTTTAGATCACCAAAATGGATAGAAGAATCTCAGTTTGCCACAAAATAAAATGAAAAATTTCACAACATCTTTTTCTTTCCAGAAAGAAGAAAAAATTTGGGGTAATAGAGATGTACTTCTTGGCAGATTAAGTTCACTGTCAGAGATCAGGTAATAACAGACCCATTCCTCAGTGTCTAGGGCCACAGATCCCCTTCCCTTTCCCCATTTTATTTTTACATCCATACAGAAGATTCACATGCTTTTTCAGAGCCTTCACTCAAGCTGATATTTTGCTCCTCTAAAGCTGAATATTTGGGCCATATAGCTGCTGCTTCATGGTCACTTCAGACCTGAACACAATCAGACTCTTCCCCTTCTGGAGCCTCACAGGATTTTTACCTTACTTATTTTATAACAAACAGACATTTGGCCTTAAAATAAACTTTTCTTAGCTAGGCAATATTAGCACATAGTGACTGTATTAGCAGCAAAGTAAGCTCTGTATTTCTTAGAATAAATATCTTCTTTTTAAAGTTTTCCACAAAGGCACAAAAGCTGCTGGTGGAGAAATATTTAAAGTATTTTGTCCTAGGAAAATGGAAATTATTCAATGTGTTCATAAGTGATAAGCCCAGAACTGCAGTAGGGCTGTTCACAACTCAGCAAACCTTCCACCTACACCTTAGGACTGTGAATTAATTTCAAATTGCTGATGAATGTAAGAAAACAGCTAGGAAGAATGATGTAGAAAGGGCTGGAGTATAGTGCCCAGGTTTTGTGCAGCCAAGTGTTGAATTCAGGTATTGCATTCACAAAGTAGCTGAAATAAACCTCCATTTTCCACAAAACCTGATGTAGCTGATTGCAGAGAGTGAATGACCACAGCAGGTAGCTCAACTGCTCTAGCTTGGCTTGACATAATCAGGGAAAAGGATAAATAAATTCAACCCACAGAGGAGAAAACCATTGCCTGGACTGGTTGGGGCTACTTCTGGCTTTTCTTTCTCCTGCAGCAGGCTAGTGTATTATGTGTGCTTTCTGATTGTTTCTCACCGTTCCTGCTAAAACATTTGACTGTTACTCACTTCTTTTTGGATATCATTTGAGAAGTCATAGAATGGCTTTTTAAAAAATGTGTTGCAAGCATTTGACTTTCTGGAAGGCTGGAAACAGCAAGGCTACTGTGCAATGGCAACACCAGGGAGCAGATGGTGGCATTGATGCTAGTTGTCGAGAGGGATGAAGCTCTCAGTAACGGATGTCTGTGGAGATGAGTGATTTTACATATAAAAAAATCTCCATATACAATCTGTTACCCTTCTGCATATTCATCTAATTCTATCCAATATCCAACCCCTTTTCCTGCAGCTTCCTGAATCTTTTTCCTGTTATAAAAAACTCATTTATAATTGTCTTCTGTCTGTCACTCATATTTGTATTCAGCTGGCTAGTAGAAGAAACCAAGCTAAACATACCACAGAAAATATTTCACTAGCGCTGACATAAACAGTGCAGAAGTGCCAGGGGTTCTGATTTAAAAAGGGCATTGAATTCACATCTTCCCTAACACACCGTCAGAAACTGCTGCCCTGGTACACGCTGCAGAAGTGAATGTGTGCTAGTCCCTCAGATGCCATAAACCCTTTCCAGAGGGATGCTGGAGCTGGTACTGCAGCCTGCTGAGCCCAATGTGTGGAGGTGACAGACATCTGGCCTTCCCAGAGAGATGTAACCCCTAGCAGAGGGAGAGGTGGGCTGCTAGAGGTGGGAAAGCAGCAATAAGGTGACAGGGCTCAGCTGTCAGAGCCCTAATCCCACTCTTGGTCTCTTTGCACCTCAGGAAGTGAAATGCCATGCGTGAAAAACTCCCTGCAAGACAAGTGGAGCCAGACAAACACCACATCCTCCCATTTGGTTTCAAGTCATACTTTCTCTTTAAGGGGAAAGGAGGACAGGCAAGTTCAATACAACCAACTCCCTTGCAAGAAAAATAAAAACACATTCTAATTGAATTTTAGATCAATTAAAAAAATTTCACTGGGCTGGAAAGGAAACATTTCATTTCAAGTTGCTTAACCTTCTAATTAGGTCAACTTTGAATGGAGAACGCTGACATGGAACAAAATTTTTTAAGTACAAAAAACCAAAACTCACAGCTTTTGATGTTGAAGGAGAACACTGTGGCATTTGCTGGTGAAACATTGTAGTGCTCCAATCTCTGACTAGCAGACAGCTGGTAGAGCTGGGTTATGGCATCTGATGGTGCAAGATGTTCACACACGTAGGACGTTAAGCCATGAAAGAAATGAGTTCAGATCTTGATACCTCAGTGGCACAAAAGAACTGCAAATAAACAAGACCAAACATTGAATTTAAGTATATAAAGATCTTGTGATACTAAGCAGCAAACCCACAGCACATCCTGAGTAGCCAGGGTTTTCAGTAGGGATCATAGATCTACTTTCTGTGCCAGAAATGAGAAGAAACAGCAGGTAAAGGAGTACAAAGACATTAAGAAATGATTTCTGATGTGTGAGTAAACAAGGCATAGAATATTAACAATGTATGATCCTCATAGGCTGACTCTGGGCTTCGCCTCTGAGAGAGAGAACATGAAAGCACAAAATTGCTGGTCCCAGCAGGGAAGCAAAGGGAGAAACTGTAGCAGAGCTATAGGGATCCAAAATATATGAACTACTGTGCATATACCTTCTCTGAGGGGAGCCCACACAGTCCTTGAGCATAAAGAGCAACAGCTGCTTGTATCCTCATCCTGCTCTGGGTAAGGGGGAGGTCTTTCTTATCACTCAGAGAAATGTTGAAAAGTATACAGATACATATCCCATTTTTTCCACCAGGATTTCTACATTTTTAATAGGCCGCAGGGAAAAAACCCACAACAAAAACACCACAATTCTTTTTAGTCTTTTATAAAAACACATATTTTGGAAAATCCTCTAAGTCTTCTGTAAAATTTTGAAGTGAAAAAAAAAAAATTGTGTCTTGGTTTAGCTCTGCTCAGCAGCTAAAATATCACACAGCCACTCACTCACTACCCTCCCTAGTGCCACCCCAGTGAGATGGGGAGGAGAGTCAGGAAAGAAAAGAAGGTGAAGCTCAGGAGCTGAGATAAAAACAGTTTAAGAGAATAACAGAGAAAAAGAAAACAGAAATGGAAAACAAAAGCAAAACCAGAATATACTTAAACACATAATTTACAGTACAATACCTCACAGAAGCTCCTGATGCCCAGCTCTCTTCCAAATAGCAAAACCTACCCCTCCCCACTGTCCCCATTTTATATACTGAGCACGATGTCACATGGGATGGAACAGCCCTTTGGCTAATTTGGGTAAACTATCCCAGCTGTCGGCTAATTAGTAACCTATCCCAGCTGTGTCCTCAGCCACAGGTGCTGTCAGCTCCAGCTTGTCTCCCAGCTCAGGTGAAAATTAACTCTATCCTAGCCAGAACCAGGACATTTGGTAGCAAACAAAAAACAGTATTAATGGTCATCAGTACTTCCCACCATTAACCAGTGAACTTCCAAAGCAAAAACCTTTGAGGATCTAATGAGGAGATATCACAGTGAAGGAGCCAAAATAAAACAATATTCAATTTTAATAATTAATAATGTTGAACTTGAATATGCTGAGTATCAGACAGAAATCCAGCCCAGGACAGCTGCATTCTGACTTTATGACTGAGACCTTTCTGGACCAAACTCAGCATTCTCTGCTATTTTCCCCAAGAAGCAATGCAGTATTTGGCACTGATAGCTGCTAGGGCTTAATTGCTTCCTCGCCCACATTACTTTAATATGGACCAAAATCCATGAAATTCATTCATATTACTCCTTCCACACTGCAGCCATCATGTGCACAGTTTCCTCTTCAAATGCCTGTTTGGAGAGACAAATTTTAAAACGACATGTCTTGCTGTGGTCTGTGAATACCTTCCCTTCAGCAATTCCTCCTTGTGCTGTTGACCTGGCATGTCGTTGAACAGGATAAAAATTATCCCGTTCAGCCTGTCCAGTAAAAAAAAAAAAAAAAAAAAAACCCAACCAACCAACCAAAAAAAACCTCAATAGGGTAAAACCCATGAAAGAGGAGTGCTGAGTTGTCTGCAAGTTTCTGAGGGGAAACGCTGGCAGTGAGATTTTAAGAGGATTGGCATGCCTTGGGTTCCACCTGGTGGCCAGGAGATCACCTGTGATAGCCACAGGCTCCTAAGTGTCCACCCGGATGGCCACAAGGATTTGTACAAGCATCCAGGGACCACAGGTCACGCTCTGGCCATGTGGATCTCAGCATCACTGAGGAGGTGAGGGGAAGCACCCAGGTCTGTCCTGCAGACTGTCTCAGATTAGATGAGTGCCAGGCATTGCCAAAATCTGAGTGGGCACCTTGCTGCAGCCAGGAGTAGAGATTGTGTCACAGTTTTCTCCGGTCAGTGTGTGGTGCCCTGCTCCAGGAAAGAGATAACTGAGGGTCATTTGTACCTTCTCTGTCTTGTATAGCTTTGTTATAGGCTGTCTAGGGGAGAGAATCAGCCTTTGGACATTCCCCCCATGCTGCCGTTGCATGGCTTACAAGCCTGGGGATCACGCTCTGCAGAGCACTCAGCACCTCAACACAGCGATACTCAGTGGCTGCAACAGAGACACAAGCCCACTCCTGAGCGCACTCATAGCTTCTATTGCCAAAATGGGTATGCAAACGCTCTGATCTCTCACAAATCACAGCATATTCTTGGGACAAACAGTGGCTGCTCTCAGAATGAACCAATACATCTCCCAGACACAGCAGTGACTTCTCTGCTGGATACGTGACCATGAAATCATTCCCAACAAGACAATTGGCTGCAGTGACTGGCCCCAAGGAGGGACCGTGTGCTGTTTATTAACTGAAAAAGTGTTCCATCTTGCTCATACATTTGCACTTCCCCCCTGAAAGAAGAACCCCAGCAAATTATTGTCATGGAAAGATTCACCCTCAGGGAACTCTTGGCAGGATACCTCTGCAAGAACTTCCTGTCATAGCAAAACAACCACCAGATGTCATTGTAGGATAAATTGTTTAAAAAACTGCTATTCAAAGAGTACGAAGCAAGCTCAAATTATTTCACTGGTTCTCCAGCAACCCCATGCAGGGCATCACTGGGGCCATATGTCCTGTTTTCCTTCACTTATAATGAGAGGAAGCGGGGAACTTGGATCAAAGTTACAGACTAGATTTTGCAGTAAGTTAAACTCAGAGCAACTAGTCACACAGTGTACTTACTTTGAACTGTATTTTTTCTTCCATCAGTGTAATTTTTTAAATTTACTATTTTTACACTGGTAACAGCTACCCTGTTAAACATTATCCCCCTGTGTAGACATTTGGATTTTCACATCTTGATACTGCCATTTTTCAGTACTATTGTGACTCTCAGAAAAAAATACACTGGTGAAAATCAACGAATGTTATGTAACATCAGTCACTTATTCAATAACAAAATCTTGGCCAAAAACTAATTTCTGCAAGTGAATGCTGATTTTCTTCTCTCTACTTGTTTCAAGACACAATGAGTGATACAACCCTTTTGCCACTGTCAGAGCCATTGCTTTGTGCTGGGAATAACCACAAAAGTTTACCTACTGTCCATCACCTCTTCAAGGCCATCTAACCGGCTGTACTAAAGACAGTCATTGCACAGAGTTTCATTAGCATGAATTAATCTTTATTCATAAGGTCTGTATGACAGAGCAGTTTTTTTCTACAATGGGTCTATTGCCCTAAAATCTGAAACAAGTTGCTGAAGTTGCCAAAGTTGTTCCTTTTTACACATTATGTGCTAGCCACATGGCAATGATCTCTTCTTATCCATAAAACACATGGCACCTCGTGTCTCATCCTTCCCTTGTTTATGAAAGGTGAAATGTGAGCACCACTGACCTTGAAGAAAGGAATACAGCTTTCACTCATCTCCAGGGCTACTCCTGAAGCGGTACGGGAATGAACTCCAGTGGGCAGAGAAGGCCAGGCAGCCTTCGGACACTTGTGTGAGTCATGGTGGCCTTCAGGGCTGTCTTGCAAAGGCTAACTCTGTCCGTGTCTCCACAGTGCTACCAGCAAAACTTCCTTCCTTCCTTCCTTCCTCTGGCCTGGAATTTGAGAGGGGAACTCCAAAAGGGGACCTCATGTTCACCCACTACAGTGCCTACTTCAAGAAAGTTCCTCATTCATCCCAGCAGAGCTCCCAGGGACCCCATGTGTCTATTTAATTGGCATAAGATGACTGGAACACACAAAAGCAGTTCAGTTATAACTCCTGCTCCATCTCCGATAAGATGTCCTTCCCAAACAGCTCATGATCCTCCCTGAATAGCTCCAGCTATTTATTGCAACCCTCCATGTCCCACAGAATCAGAGATGAGGGGCACGTACTGGATCTTCATCCCCCGTGTCCCCATTGTGGTACACCGACATAGAGCAGCCTTGAGTGGCTGACAAACTCCAGTCCATTTGGCTCAGCGATGCCCCTGAGCTTACGCCCCTTTCTCCTGACTCCAACTAGAGGGACAGCTGGACTGAGACAAAAATCAGCTTTCCACACATGTTGCACCACTGTTCACATCTCAGAGCTCCTCTGCCAAGACCTGTGCCGCTGCACTCTGTTTCTAGGCTGTGGTTTCCCCAGTAACACAGAAACCTGTTCTGTTGTGTGAAGTGAATGAGCATACATAACTATTAAATACAAGCGGGGAGCATCTCGGTTTTGTAAGAGCTTTCTTTATTGGCTTTGTTGGCAACATTCCTGCTCCAAATGGGAGTTTGAATTAGTGGCCACCAGAGGTCCTTTCCAGCCAACATTTCTCTGGTTCTACTGTTTTTCTATTTGTTCCTCTCTGTTCAAGGGAAGGAACTGGGAAGCCAGAAATATTATTTTTGGCAGAGAATGAGAATTTTACTATTTAGGATTTTATGCAGGGTATTTTAGATTCTTTTGCAGGTTGAAATCTGTTAACAAGCACAGTGTCGGAGACAGCAATTATCAATATTCATATCCAGTTATGTAAGTGAACGGGAAAGTGCTGCTGAAGACATGTCTGGCTACCAAGTTCAACAATTTTCTCTGTGTGTCAGTGTGGGGGAGAATAGGGTAGAGGATTTTTATAATGGTACTGCAGCCATGTGAGGAGAACAAAAGAACAGTAAATAATTTCATTCTTTTTTGAAAAAAAAATATTAACATTGATCTTTGAGCTGTCCTTATAACTGAGTCTGGGGCTTGGTTTTGACCTGCAAGACATAAACGCAGCACAGGGTTATTCTCAAACCAACATGGTCTTTCCCAATAAATAAAAATGCCTTTGTTTGAATCTTACAGGTCATATCATTTCCCTCCCAGATCTCCCACAAGCCCTGGGACAAGCCTGTGGTTCTCTGTGAATCACCTTCTCACTGAGTGTATACAGAATTCAATGGAGCGTTGCAGATATGAGCAGAGCATCTGTCTCTTGAACTCCAAATCGAGACCTAATAGCGACACGTTGTACATGTGTTGATGCGTGTTGATTCCTTTTATCAGTTATATGTTATACGCAAATCCTCCTCGCCGACAGTTCCCTTGCAGCTCATCACATCTACTAGGGATCTAGGATGAGGGAATGGCACCTCTGAAATGTCACAGATGGTAACATACCACGACATTCAAGGAATAAAAATATGTCATCTCCATTTGAGCTGCCTTGGATCTGGCCTGATCTTATGACATTCATATTTGCGTGCCTAAGGTGCAACCAGCTTAGAAATAAAAGTTGTGATAAATGAATAATACAGCGAAGATATAATTACGTACACAGTCAAAGAAAATAAAGTTCGCAAAGTAAAACACTGCGAAGTTAAGAAAGGTGGCCCTCCATCAGCTCTTTGGGATCATACTGATATGCATTATCATTAATTGTGTGATCATATACTGTTCCTTTCCTGCCTCGTCAGCTCACAGGATGGGTGATGTTCACTTAGTAACCAGCTGTTCCAGATTTCATTTTCTCTTCATTTTTCAGTATGTTGCCCTGTGTATTATTTATTGCAATACATTACTGATTTGTTCTGAGATAAAGATTTTTCTTTTTTCGTCTGAAATCACACAGGGAAAGGACACCTAGAAATCAAACAACCCTCTCCTTCTTTCCTACCTTCCCCCTAAAAGCGAATAACCTAACAAATTTACTTCCCTGCTGTGAGACCACACTCTCTCGTGTCTCCCAAAATGGTGTAATTATTTCCTCATCTGCATATATCTCCATCTACATCTTGTCTCCTGGTTCAGACTGTAAATGGCTTGGCATAAAATATCCTTGCGCTATGAGCTTGCCAAAACCAAGCAGCTCTTCAGCATCATTTGGTACCTATAGATTTCTCTGCTAACAAGTATTTTATCTTCCTTCTTCCAGGACATTCTTCAGGCTTTTCTGTGAGCTCAGAGGAGTGTAGAGTTGTCAGCAGTATATTACAATGACAGATGATTTAGAAAACTCCAAGGCCGGTCAGTTTTAATGGAGTCATGCTAAGGTGCAGTAGGCACAGGGAGACCGTATCATTCCGGTATCACACAGAATTTCTCAAAGGACACCATCACAGAGCTCAAAATCCACAAGCTTACAGACTGGAACTGTTTCCATCTTTTTCTGTCTCTGATTAGTGCAATCGCTATGTTTATCAAAATGGCTTGGCCAAACTGGAAACAAAATGAAAAACACCCTCCCCCCCCTTCCCTCCCCCGTACAACAACAACAACAACAAAGATCCTATCCTCCTGTGAATAAAGAGGGCTAGGGAATGGAGATAATAAGCAGCTAGACTATCCTGTAGCTCCCATCTGTAGGGACACATTCACATAAAGTTGCTGTCGCAAACTAATTGCCTGTGCTGACTCATTCACGGAATGATGCAGGCCACAGACTGTAATTATCATGTCATAATTATCACTTCAATGGCACAAAGAGTGCACTCCTATCTGATATGATAAAATAGTTCAATTAATTTTAAACAGAGGGAAACACTAGTACATCCTTACAGCCTGGCCACAAAGACAAAGCAAGCTGTCAGAATTAGATTATTGATTTCATGTTCTCTTCTGGCTTTATTAGTTTTCGTTCATGCATTACAGTCACCATTTTTCATGCACTTAGGAGATTTTAATTTGGCATAATACAGAAGAAAAAGAGTAAGATTAGAGATAAATTCAGGAGACAGAGATAGTGGAAAGCGAGGAAAACGATAGGTAATATTTACAGTGGAGGTACCAGTGATTTCAGCAAACAGGAATCTGTTCCCACTGGGAGCAGAAGGTGAAAAGAGGAGAGGAATTGCTTATTTTTGTCAGTGGTAAGGCTTCTGCTTCTCTTTACAAAACAAAATAGATTGCTGCAAAATTAAAGCTTATATCTGAAGCAAGGGAATTCTACAATGGAAGAGAAGAAAAGCACCCTTTAATGATGATATTTCCAATTTTTCCAGCTTGATAGCTTTCATAAGCAGTTTCCTTTGGGCTTGTTCCTGCCGTGCGCTCCAGGGGCAAATGCTGCATAGCACGTCCGAGTGATTCTCTGTAATGTTACCTGATCATTCAATGAGTTCTGTGCTTTTAAACAACATGGTGAGCCTGGAAATCTCATAGGAAACCTAATGTACAAGGCTGTGGTAAACTAATTCATTTAGTATCAGAAAACTTTCCAATGAGTGCATTGCGTTACCATGGTTGCAAGACATTTCACTATTCCAGAACTATCGCCTGTCAGCACTGCTCAAAAAATAATAAAAAACTCTGAAATAAATAGTTCAGAAAGAAATTGGGGTTAAAGAGTTAAGATCAGGGTTCAGTTTAGGGTCAGTCATTCTCCTGTTTTCTAATGAGAAAGGCAGAAAAAGCTGTGCAAGAGGGAAGCTGTATTTAAGAACCACAGCAACCAGAAGATCCTAGGATATATCTGCAGGACAGAGCCTGCCAGCTCCAGGAGGGAAGAACCAGTTCTGTAGTGCCTGTGCCATGCTGACACAGGGGCTGCAGCGGCCTTGTTGGGCTCCAGGACTTCTGGCAGCACGGAGAGTGAGAACTTGTGGGACGATGGCAGAGGACTGCGATCTCCCCAGCCTTGAATGCTGTAACTGGGGTTCACAACAGCATTCATCCACCCCACGGGGGCAGCCTGTGCTACTGCAAAACCCCAAGCTATGGCTGCACTCCTTTGCTAGGCTGGAAGGCTAGACTTCAAGGATGGACATAAGCTTGTTTATGGGGTAGGTATGAGGCTTGAGATGTACAATCCAAGGAAGTTTCTGTGGTGACCGCACCCACCAAAGAACTTTCAACTGAGCATGGACAAATTATTTGAGGAACAAGGGTAAATTAGTTTTGGTCACAAAATCAGAAGTTAAGTTGTACCCTGAGTCTGTAGTTTCTTGTCTTAGGTATCTCAGAAGATGAGGCAAGCTGTGGCAAGCTCTGCTAATCAGGGTTTCAGCAGGCCTTGGTACAACAAACTCCAGGAACTCCAGCACTTCTTTCAGAGCGTTAGGAAATTTGCAGTGTCTTGTTCTCCCTCAGCACCCTCACTCTCCACACCAGTGCCTCACAACGCTTATTGCCATTACCCTCACAGCATGCCTTAGGTGGGATGAACCTTGTTTTCACAGGCTTCTTTCTATTCACAGGTTGTAGAGAGAGTATACAGCAATTAGGCTTCTTAGACACTCTGGTTAAACATCTGAAGTTTTCTGGGACAGGAGCCAGGTCTGAATGGCCTAACAGAGCATCCCTGAGCTTCTGTGATACAGGGACTTTAACTGAGTTTCCTAAAGCTCTAGTGGTTTGCTATAATCTCTGTCCTAGAGGTTTACCTAGAGTTCTGATGCTGTTCAAAAACACAGGGATAAGGTATGCATTTCCTTTTGAAATCTGAACTAAACTTTGGGCTGACGCAGCCAACAAAGTAAAGAAGATTTATCTGAGATACCAGCCCCAGCTCTTTCTGCTGATGGAGAGTCACGTCCTGCAATATTACACATGTTGGCAGTAATTCCTCATCGCTCTTCCCTTGAGGGGCAAGCTGACAAACAGCAAGGCCAGGAGCTGCCTTCAGCTAGAACACAAGCATGTGGTTTGAGGCTGCCACGGATGTCTGCCAGGCATTTAGCCAATGGCACGGAAATTCGTCATGGCTGATGCTCAGCTCATAAGAATTCTTAGTTGCCAGAAGGGTAAAAATACCCCAGTACTTTTCAGTTCCTACTGGGACTTCTTTGAATTTAAACTATAAGGCAATATCTAGTAAGATTTAAGAAAACAAATTATTCCAAAACCAGGTTAGAGATTCTGCCCTTTGGCCACCACAACAGCCAAGCTTTGCATCCAGTAGCTGGCTTCATGTGCAAACCCTTTCCTTGGAATACAAGCTCTGAAAAACTAAGCTCTGCCCTCTCTCAGTTGACATTTTTTTGTACAGCATATCTTGTATTAGAGGTAAAGAACAGAGGCTATGTGTTGTAACATAGAAAAACAGGGATGCATGATGAATGTAGCTCTTGAAAGCAAAAAAAGTCAATAGTGTTTGCCATCATCCAGATTAAGTCAAATAGTTATCCCCAAAGGAATCCAACAAAGCTTTTATAAACAGCACAAAGAGGCAGATATTGATTACATCCTTCTTTGACCAGCTAGAAAATCAGATGGATGCTACAGAAAACCAGGGTTACATATTCAGATAAGAGGACACAGCAGCTGGCGGTCAATCAGACCATAGAGCAATTTGTCCTAGCAAAATTCCTGGGCAGTCAGAGAGGACCAGGCTAGGTTCCAGTCCTTCCTAGGGTTCTCCACTGAATGACACATGGCTTCCATCTCTCTTTTGCAGGATACAACACCTCTGGGACCAATGAGTCTCCTCATTGGCCAGGCAATTAGCAGGGAATATTGCTATGAGAACTCAAGATGTAGGAAATTCAACACCACAAACTACTTCATCCCAGTTCTCTCCTTGTGCCAACTGCTTGCTCCAAGGTGAGAGAAAGGGCAGCCTCCATGGAGATCCTCCATTGTTAAAGCAGGTACGAGGAAGCACTAACCACTGCCCAGGAGGATATGGCATTCCGTTCACCTATAGTAACTTGTTCGATGGATGTAATTCAACAATATTAACTGAGGGTCCATATTCATCAGCGAAAGCAATACTGACTTCTGCTACTCTTTTTCTCCTTCTGGTCCACACGATATAGAATGTATTGTTTATTTTCTCCATGTAGATCTTGCACACCATGTGGTACCTGATTACCTCATATCCTGCAAAGTGGGCAATTCTTGCTACAAGTTTTGATTACTGAGATTGCCGGCTTCTCAAAGATGACATCAAAATTTAGCAGAAAAATCCAAACCATGCTGCCAATTTGATCTAATTCTCTTAGGCAAAACTTAGTAGCTAAAAGAAGCAAGCAGAGATAATAAACATTGTTTCTGCCTAGATGTAGGAGTCCATGCAAACAATTACTCCTTGGTACCTCACTGTTTAAGAGTGAACATCACTTAATCAATACAGTAACTGCAGTTACAAGAGTATTTATATATTCATAGAAAAATGTATTTTTTCTCTGAAAGTAGGGATGTAAAATGCATTAATGTATTTATGCACGCCTCACTTACATAAAAGGGGCTTAGTGTACTGGTTGATGTTAATAGCAAGCTTCCACTGACTACATTGATGCATAAATTTTTGACACATATGCACAAGTCAGGTAATGCATTTGCATACTAAGTAGGGAGTTTGAGTTCTAGCTTTTTGGGGCAGAAACTGCTTTTAACTGCGTGATGCATGGCACAGGGAGGCTGACAGTGCTAATCGAAAGTTAACAAGCAGGAAGGATTTGTTCTTTGAAAGCTGAAATTTCCAAGTAATCCTTTACATCTTGAGCTAAGGAGTGGGAAAAGAATTGCAACTGGACTTTTGTGACCTCTTCAAAAGATTGTCAGTTGAGTTTCTGCTCTTCAGAGAGACAGACATAGTTCTAGCCTGGTCAGGGGAATAAACAACGGAAAAAAAAAACTGCACAAAAGCAAACTGGGAAAGAAGTTCCATCACATTTCTCTAAGTTGGCATTTTTTGTTGGGTAACTGCCAGATGCATGCCAATGCTTCTCTGCATATTGTTTGGGATTTGCTGGTTTCAGCACTAAAATGAGCAGCAAAGGAAGCTTTCAGTGTGTTTGAAGATTAATTTCACATAATTGCAACAAAGCTGAAGTCAACAAGCTGAATTTAATTACTACCCTGACAGCTGGGAGGCTATTAATGCCCTTAAACCTTCAAGAAATCTCACTTGTATTTTTCCCCTTGCCTTATTCCTACTAATTAGAAACATGCTTCAGGGTAAATATGACCGTGGTGCTGAATTGCCACCCTGTCATCAGAACCACAAAAACTTCCCAGTTAGACATCAACTCTTTCACCAGAAGAAGAATCAAGGCCATCTCTGAATAGTATGAGCTGCAGAGTACTGGTAATGTGTCTCTGCCTTATGGTATCAAGTCCCACTGTATTCACCCTCTGGAGTGTATAACTAAAGGAATATCCTACACTCACTGTGGTAGGAATTTTTTGTCACCTTATAACCTTTTGGATTTTTATATTGGGTAATAACGTGTAAGACAAGCTTTGCAGAAGGACATTAGTGTGCCAGCAATTTAGTTAGAAATTCAAAGAATCATCTCCTATGAAGCTTAATATACTCCATCTTGCATCTGAAAGAAGTGGGCTTGCATATCTCCAGGGAAAGCAAGCATTAAAAAATTCCCTGTTGTAATGGTGTCATCAAGAGATAATTACACTAGAACAAATCTGCTGATTCAGCAGAGTACAATTTGTAATTTTGTCACCAGACAAAATTCCAGCGTTTAGGCTCATTGTGAAACAGGCAAAAGATGAACTTCTCACGGGATCAGAGATTTTTGTGGGTGTTTTGCCATTTTCAGTATTCAAAAATTTAAATGTTTTATTTTGCTTTGCTGGACTGAGGTAAACATATTTTATTTCTCTCAATATTAAACTGCATTTTCCTATTCCAGCAGCTTTCCCAATGCACTTAAAGTTGTCTATCTGCTGACGAGCAAAGAACCACGTCACCAGCCACAGAGGACTCCATAACATACAGCTACAGATGCACATGGTACTGCCCATCAGATAGACCAAAGAGGATTCAAAACAACTTTATGTACAAAACAAATCCCCCATGACACAATATGACAATGCAATTTAGCACTGGTTACTTCAGCCGAATGAGGTATTTTGGTTTGGTTTTCCTCTATGGAAAAATCATACTTCCCAGAACAGTTACATTTGTGAAATCCTTGGATAGTATAAAACATACATTTTTAAGGGTTCAGATCAGAATACGTCTGGCTTTTTTTAAAAACTACCTTCATTGTACCAAGAGGTCAGTGGAGTACTGCTGGGATTGGAAACCTCTGCGGCTCCCTTCTCTGCTGGGTTCAGCAGAGACCTAAGCCTTTCTACTGGCAAATCACAGCTATTTCTGTCTGTGCTCAGTCTTACTGCCATCAACAGAGTGGAATCTGGAAAATAAATGCTGCCCAATAGTTTTGCTTTATGTCTACATTTCAGCGAGTATCGGCAATTAATGATCTGTTGGTAAATTAACACTGCACATGGCAATTGACTGTGGTAATGAAGTTATGGAGTCTTCTTTATGGTTTATTAGTACAATAATAAACCACACTCAGCATGTAATAATGGCACACAGTCAAATTAAAGATTTGCTGATGCCTTATAAACCATTTTCAGAAACATTCTTGTAGCAATCGGTAATAGTCTTCCCCGTGAGCACAGGCAGGCTTTGCTCTGTATTCTGCAGATACAGTTCTGTCAATATATTTTTTCTATTGCTCTTGCATTACTAACAAAGCAGGTCAGATAGTGGAAAAACAAATTGACTGGAACATTTACTTCAAGTTGAACAAATTTTTAAGCACTTTGGGTGAAAATTAAGTATAAGTCTTGGCTCCTTCAGAATGCATCTATTCCTTCTGTTACTGGGAAATATAACACTAGAGTTGTTCATCACTTTCCTCTCAGACAGAGCCACCAGCTGAACTTCACAGTGTTTCTCAAAAGCTGGCAAATGTAATTGACTGCATGGATTTTTAAAACTAGACTAAGGCTAAAACTATCATCCCAAGTCTGCCAGGTGAAATGTACTGCTGTGACCCAAGTTTTACAATGATCTTCCCTCAAACTTTCTACTTCATGTGTGTGACCAAGATCCTCCCCGTTTAGAGATGAGGCCTTATTTCAGATTCCCTGCACGTTCACTATTTGATCCCAAAACTGGAGAGGCGTTCACACTGAGCTGGAGCCCTGTGCCTGTGCACCTACTGAGCTCAAACCACCCAGAGAAGCCTGGCACCAAAGTACTTTCAGATCTGCTTTACAGCCCTTACTGTAATGTAGGAACGTTATTTCTCTCCTTCTTCTTGCAGGAATGGCAAGTACTTTGCTTTATTCAGTGTTGCAATATAGGATTCACGCTGTGAATGATCAGGCTCTTAGTGGGGCCCATAATGGCAACGGCATGCTGAATTTAACAGCAGATAAAAATATCTGGAACTCTCCAGATTTGTCTCTGTAGGAAGTCAAAGCAGTGCTTAGGGAAGCTATTATCCCCTTCTTTCCAGAAAAGCTGCATTTCTTTTCTCCAGCCCCCACTGCAGGGTGCGGGCCACTAGAGGACATCCCAGACCTCTCCAGCTGCTGGCCCCATTCACAAGAGCCACCTGACACCAACGTCCTAGCCTCCCTCAGTCCGATATCAGAGTTGATGGGTTTTTAGGTCAGTCAGGTTTTCTTTTTTTCTCACTGACAGAATGAATATAGGAGGAAAAGCAGTCTTTTTCCTACCCTTTATCTGTCTTGTCTGCTTACACTGAAGACTCATTAGGCAATGGGTAAGCCTGGTGTGAGGTTTAGGCATTACCCATGTGTCTGATTTGAGATTTTCTCTTAAACAAAATACTGAGATGATGCTGTAGTTAGTGTATGTAGTGCACTGACTGCCCCAACCAGAGCAAAGAGTTTATCATAGAGGAGAACAGAAATCGGCATTTGAGATCTTTGCTTGCACTTCAAGAAGATGACAAGTCATCCTCCTGAGCTGAACAAGAATAGTCTTTGTTGTGCTGATATAGGCACGCTTACAGGGACCCCACAGGGAAATCTGCATCTTTCTCCTGTGTTCATGAAAGCTGTGATTCCAAGACGAGAGACAAAGGGAACAAGTCCGTCAGAACCCCCTGAAACTTTTAAATTTTCCCTTTATAAAAGCTGGTGTACAGACAAGAACAAGGTGACCTAGCAGTCATCTGAGACAGCTGACCCATAAGAATATGAGATGACTTTGGGGGATGTGCATAAAACTTCACCTGAGCCAGTGCAAGGAGGCTTGACAGGGACTCTGAGGAGCTCTCAGAACTTCTCTCCACTGGCTACAGTGGGATACTTATCTTCCTAAACCAAGGCTGAGGATACGTCACTTTACTTCCAGCCCAGAACAGTGCTTAGTGCATCTTTTTGTGCCTACATGGAACGGCCAGGATCTAAAACTTCCTTTGCTATAGGCATTGATAAATACTACATCACCTCCTGCTCACCAGCATTTGCAGATTCTCCACCAGTGTGTAGTGATTTGCAGTAGGTCCACTTTGTCACAAACTCTCCCTTTGTTTTTATCCCTCAGAAACACTTACTCAGCATTATATAAGTTCTGTGCAACAGAAAGCCTTCCTCCTTGTGAACACTTTTGTAATATTACCCTCTTTAAGACTGCTCCCATTAAGGAGCTTAAAATCTTCTTGAGGTCTCCAAGATAATACAGTCTTAAGACTGACAGTGTTTTCCAGCCACCTCTGACACTGTCATTTCCTTGAATAGCCAAATTCCCCTCTCTCCCTTGTTCTTACAGGCACTACAAAGAGTTTCTAAAGCAACTGAAAGAATACCTGACAGATTCTGCTGAAGTTGAATATCCTCACAGGCAAACGGAGAAGTCAGTGGGGAAATGGAGAACATGCAGCTGTGTCCTGCTGTCGTGGAGCAGTCTGGTTTAATTTTCGTTCAGCTGCTCCTAGCTGGTCACTTCCATGCCTAGCTTCAAAATGCTAATCTAGAGCTTCTCATTAATTAATGAGCTTTGCCCACTGGGAATTTGCTTACTAGGAGATATGTGTGCCTGAGATGAACAGCTGCTCTAGAAGTCTGACATCCTCAGCCAGAGATGCTCAGTAAACCCAAATGTGTGCGTGTGCACTAATAAATATGTAATAAATACACCTAGTAATGCCAGTGTTTACAGACTGCCTCAGAAATGCTGACTGGACTCAAGAAGCTGTAACAATTCTTAATGAGCAATTATGAACAATGACTTTCTTCTTCAGTGCTTTGGAAAATGTCTATCTAGCGACAGTGGGAAATAAAGACTCTCAGGAACAAACAGAGCAGCTCAGACTGTGGTTCCTCTCCACCAGCCATCCTATAAAGGGAATGATTTTGGTTGTAGCCAATTTCACCAGTGCTTTTTGTGGCTTGCACTTGCCCTGCTCGCATTGACACTAGTGGGACAATATTTCACAGGCCAGTTTATCACCACTAGCTAGCAACATCCTTCCTTCTCTTGCAGTACGGGAGGAATTTCAGAAGAGGGACTACAGTCTGTGTCCCAGAGCAGGCAGATGGATTAGAGCATCTCCTGAGATACTTTTCAGTGTGAATCTATGGGACCACAGGCAGCTCTGACCATTCAGAAGGTGTGAATTTAGAGGGTATTCATGGTCAGGAATGCAGACTGCATATATCTGTAACACACTGCTTTGGAGATTATTCGTAAGGATTAAGTTTGGGACATTCAGATTTCAAAGGACATCTCTGTAGAAAACGGACATTTGTGATTTCTATTCCTGTTTGAAGGGAGAAGGCAATCAGCCTTGCCTTCTTAACACAAGTTGTACAGAGGACTTGAAACAGCTCAGATCTGATTTCAGAACCATTCTTACAATTTAGATTAAGTTATCTGAGAAGCCACTAAGGTTTTCTGGTTATTGATTGCTGTTCTTAAAATACAGTGACGGATGCTCAGTGCTGAGACCTATCCCTACTAATGAGACAGAATGAAAAAATATGTGGATTTTAGAAGGGTAATGTCAGTAGCATTAGCCCCTCTGAGAGATCGCAACTCCCAGACTGCAACTGCCTATCGCTTTGTAAAATTTTGATCTGAAGCATCTTGGATAATAAGTTAAAACACCCAAAGAGTCCCAATGTGTATGGAGATGTTAAGTGTTCCTGCTGACAAACACTCACAGATGAGTGGTCCACGATGAAAGTGCCAGAAACACCTCCTTTCCTTTTCAAGGGTGCAGAAGATGCGCAGCTTCCATAGATTTCAGTGGCATGCCTGAACGCTGAGCATGTCAGAAACAGGACAGAAAACACTGGCAAAGAGTACTTATGCATATAGGTTATCTAATAGCACGTGAGCTGGCAAAACAGGTTTTCGTAATGCTGGGACCTGAAGTGACACTGCAAGATTTGACAACCCGTGCTCTGAAGCGCAGCAGTACTGATATTAATACCTTACTCAGATACACGCAGGGTTTGGATGACTTGGGAGACTGGATATAACTAATCTCTAGGTCATTTGATTTAGATCTCAACAACTCCTGAACCTGGTAGCAACAAAAAGCTTAGCTCTGTCCCATGCATGTTGATTTACAAGGGACAACCAGCCAATCAAGCTTTACGCCTACCTAACGTATATTTATTCATGGTTTTTTAATGTGGTGTCGTCTCTTACTTTGTAGCCACAGACCTGCAGTACTAGAAACATAAGTAAACTATTCATGTGAGAACATTATTAAAATGCTGATTTGGGCTGCACCCAGAAAGATGTTGCTTGGATCTTTACAAAAGAAAGAGCTAGTTAATGTTAATGTATGCAAATACTTATCCAGCCATCTAATTTGATCTGTTTTGCAACTTAACACAACCTCCATCATCAGACTTTGAGATTTGTTTAATCAGCTCCTGCTGCTTAATGAGTGGGGTGATTAACAACCAACCAGAGGATTTGGTGTGCAGTATGTCCAGTGTTAGTGGAGGACAAGACCTAATAGGATTTCTCCTCTCTACTGTTCTCCCTTTCCCAAAATGTGACGTATATACTAAGTGTAACCCTTAACCCATTATCAATTAGCTTGCTATCATTAAGTCATTATGGGATTGCTGTACCTACTAACATACAGAGCAATCCTAGAATATGATCTAAATTGTGATTATAATATATATATACACTCCCCAGTCCATGATAACAACAAAAGCACCCTCATGAGCTCTTCTTATCAACATACTAATGGCTATCCCAGTCAGATGCCTCTGAGTATCAAGGATCTGAACCAATTCACCCATCTCTTCTGCAAGCATCTACTTTTCTCTGAACAACTACAGCACAGGAAAGTGCAGGTTAGTAAAACATCAGCATGCTCGCAGGAGTTACTGCACGTAGCCCACTGCACACAATTGCTCAGTAATCACCTGCACAATTATGAAAATGTGCAGTGGGCAACACAGAGACTCTTCCAAGCCACCAGTGTGTGGGCCACCAGGGATAGCTGGATGGGTAGATGATACGGAAGAAAAATGAACTGATGTACCAGATGACTAAGTCCAGTCTGCTATTCTTGTGGAGTCTAAGAATCATGGAGTAGATAACTGAATCCCACTGACTACAGAGTGAGAGCATAAGTACTGTCTCGGCAAACAAGTTCCCAGCTTAGGAACCAATCATTAAATCATGTTCTTTAAAGACGACTCATACTTAACACAACCTTCTTGAAACAGTCTTGGTTTTGGAAGATCAAATCCAGAGAGGTGTGAAATCCTACAAACTGCCCCTCATGTCAACTGAAGTTGCAAGCGATCAGCAGGTGTTCAGCATATCTTCAGCCTTATGTCTAATCTTACTATAAATTCAACTATTAATAACTCTGTTTGCCAAAGAAATGCCCATACCACCTCCTACTCAATTCCTCTAAATGTAAATTTGAGTTGGTCTTGTGTCAGCTAACAACTGAGGTGTTTCTTGCAAGAACTCATACTCTCTGAGCCAAATCACACCTTTCAAAACCTTCTGTGGCTTCTAATCTGAAAAAAAAAAAAAAATGCCCGTTGATCTTATGGTGATCCTGAAACTCTCTAACCCAGAACCTCTGGCACCTATCTTGAACTGAATGTTTTTGTCAGGGGTACCCAAAATTATTATTTTTTTTTTTTGTACCAGTAGTGCCACATCCTTCATTGTTGTTCTTAAAACAATTGGGGTTCTTGTGATCTTTGTATGTCTCCTGTGATCCTAGCATGTCCTAGGACAGCTTTGACTATAATTGCTGGTCTTGGTTAAAACAAATACTTTTAAACAAAGGCTCTCTAAAACCCCTTTTCCCATCAGGTAATAGCTAAATAATATGCTGTTTCCAAAGCCTGGAAGCAGCTGTTTGCGTCTGAAGAAATGCTCTCAAAATGAGTTTGACAGCTGCACTTCTTGTGGAAGAAATCACTCATGCAAAGTTATTCCTGCTCATGGATGCTTATCTTCCGAGACCTGGGTAGAATTGACTTTGGACTGAGATCACCTTTCCTGCCAGGCTTGTGCAAATGCCTCCCCCACATGTCAGTCTTTTTGGAACTGCTCTTAGACTCCTTTAACTGAAGAGCACGTTTTAAAGCTGTGTTATTGTTACTCGTCATTTCCCCCTCCTACACAGTGTGAAATCCTAACACGCAATCAAGCAGCTAACCCCAGGACCACTATGTTTAATGTTCTCCTAATGCCTATCATTAGGAACTACAAATGCCAGAGAGTTGTCTGGGTGCCTTATAAAATAAGTATATCCATCTTTGGGGACAAATTATACCAGCTCTCCAGAAGTAGAAGAGGCTGCACAGCAGGGACACGCAAACAGAAACTTTGGCCAAAACCAGCACGATGTTCTGCGCTGCCTGAAATGCCCATGCAGAACAGCGCTTTTATTCTATAGCAGGACTGAAAATCCTCCCATGCAGTGAACTGCTCAATACTTCATTTATCTATTGCGTCTTGCAGGGGTACGGGACTGAGTTAACTCTGCCAAGATTTTCAACAGAGGAGGTTAATATAAACCCAACACATTTCTTCCAAGCCCTATTGTACTCAACAACTAGAAATAACAGCTTGTCTGCTTCCTGTACAGTAGAAGCAAAGAAATAGTAGGGCCTTTAGAAGGAGAACCTGAATGCAAGCCAATCATCTTCCTTCTGGCTCCTGCTGGCTCTCGTCTCCAATAACAAAGGAATAATTCACTATCCAAGCTATTTCTACGGCATTTCAAACTGGGCACTGAAGTATCAAAAGTTATTGTTAGCCTGTCATGCTCCTGAGAAGGGAAATAAGGAGGAGATAATAGAACGACAGAAATGACCCAGATCAGTGAGATATTCTTTATGGTTTATCACAAAGGAGTTTCCCAAGAGACCTTCATGTCGTGCCCCATGCACACAAGCACACACACGCGCACAATCCTGAAAGATAATGAGGGAGGGAAAACTGCAGTTTGCATCAGTACGGACACTGGCTTCATTCAGGACATTTATTCCCGTAAAAATATATTCCCTTTATCTCTCAATGTGCATGGCCGTACTTTCTCCTCTAGATGACACTGTGTCTGCTTGGAATCTGGAGCTGGAATACCAGGAGCCCTTCAGCAAAGTCATGTGGAAAAAAATTGCACCAGCACCTGCACACGCTATTCTCGTCTCCAGTGATTTCTGTAAATTCAGAGTTGCTTGCTTAAGGACTGAAATCTCAATATCTCAGCAGCAGCTAATATTATACGTGTCCGATTCAAGGTGTGAGCAAAGTTGCAGGAATGATTTGCATATGTTTATGTCTGTATGTATACAGTTACTTCTTGCTTGGTCTGTCTCTGTTTACAAATATCACGAAGCCAAAGGCTGCGAAGCCATCTGCAGCCCCAGGCAAAACTATTTACTACCGGGTAAAATTCCGTGCAGGAGTGGACTAACAGTACTGACAAGCTAGAAGAGTAAAACAGACTGGATCTAGACACTGCAAATAGCCCGATACCCAGATTTTAAGCTGACTGCATGCACTCCCTGGATCCCTCTGAGGAGAGGAACTTCACTGGGGAGAAAGGTTTTGGAAACCAGGCTTTCATCTGACTGAACTCCCCTGGAATGCCTGTGATTTCCCCAAGGTTATTCCTGATTTATTGGGAAATAATTGGAATCAGAGTCAGACTCATGACAGTTCAAATGTATAAATAGTACAAACAGATTAATTAGTGACAAAGCAGGAAATAAATGCAGATGGCGCTAAGGGAATTAACAGAAATGCCACTTCTTTTAGTTTATGCTTCAAAAGTTGACAACAGGACTCAGAAGCTCATAACTCTCTCCTGACAAAGTAAAGACTAGATTTCCTTCCTGTTTCACCAGCTGCAGGGTAATTTTACACACTCCTCTGCGTAAGATGGCTCCAAAGGATCATGTCAAAATCTGGATGATGGTTCTGGATAGAAAGACAGCAAGGTTTGGGGATATTTTCCTGTTGGCATCAGTGTGCCACTAGTCATCCCCTGATTAGGAAAGTCCTGTGGACAAGAGAGACCACAGGGCTAGCACAGACAGGGAGGAGGTGATTGACACCCAAGTCTGAGCTTCAAGTGCAGGAAGTTACTTCTCTTCAGAAATCCGGAAAGAGACTCCACCAGAAGTGGGATGGAGAGAGTGAACTCTGAAGAAGGTTTCTTGATGACTCATCACCCCCCAAAAAAAAGAAAAAGACACATCAAAATTGATTCCTCCCTTCTTTGTTTATCTGGAAGATGGAAGAGTGAGATTTCTTAGCTTGCTCCAAACATGAGCTGCCAGTTTCACATTGCCGTGTCAGAAGGCTGATACCAGCCCAGGTGTCTACAAATTGACTCACAATTTTACTCTGTGTAATGAATAAACAAACCTTCCTCTGTAAGATTGAATTAATTTGGATCTATTTGCCTAGGTATAGACATTGCAGATGTTTTAGTTCAGGCAGTTTGCACTGTCAAAGTGCCTGGGCTGGCTTAGCCTTCAATTTCTGTCCATGCAGGCAGAATTCAGAGTGGCTGTTGCAGGCTTTTTGACCATGGGAAGGACAAATCCAGCTGAATATCATCATAGGAAAAGAAGCTAAGTGAAGTTTAACTAAAGTGCATGGAGTGGTTGCCATAGCAAAAGTGATGGAAGCCTCTTTGGTTTAGCTGTTGAGAGCAGCACTGACAAATGCATGTGATACTATACCCTCAGGAACATTTCCGCAGCTTAGATTAATGTCTCCTCTAGTTTCCACTTTCCTGATCAAGAAATGAATTGAGAGAGGAAGGGAGAGCTGAGGAAGAGAACTTCCCTCTTCTGAAAAGCGACACCACCTCTGCAGACCTCAGGGGAAAGAGACGAGGCTGTGGATTCAAGGGGGAGAAGCTACAAGATGTCTCCTTCCAACTGAGCGCAGTGATCCAGTTAAATGCTCTTTCTTTTGGCCTCAAAGTCCCATTGCTTGACAATGGATGTGTGGTCTCAAGCTTTCTGTGGATCTGCGTTCAGTTCCTTGCCTCAGTGAGGGCTCAGATCCCAGGAGTAAACGTTGTTGATAGTTCACAGTTCTCAGTTGCAAGCCGAGTTTGGCCCATGAGGTCTAATTCCATTCTGATGCATTTTTTACAGCTTTAGCTGATAACTCCAGAGGCGGCTTTGGTTCCTCATTTGTTTATGTTCCATAGGGGAAAAAGATAACAGCAAAGAAAAAATGTTTACTTCCCTTCTTTTCAATGTTCAATTTTTATATTCCTTCACTTCCTCAAGGATTTTGTTTTCTCAGATCGCACCCCATCAAAAGCTCTCGTTTGTGGGTGAGTAATAGGTTGTTCTGTGTCCTTTCATCATCCACCCACACAAGTACTCCTGCCTGGATCCCAGTGCCATATCACCCTCATGACCATGAGTGGGTATGCTAGAGCTTCTACAGATCAGTAGTGACTGGAAAAAAACAAAGTTGTGGTCTTGCCTGGGTCAGCTCCTGCTAGTGGAGTGCTAGAAGCAGATGGTGCAGATGGTGCAGAGGGACAAAGAAGGAACTCCTAAGCCCCACAGAGTACCAGCTACAGGTAACCTTCTCACACAATACTTTGCAAATCATTCAAGCTTCATCTTACAAATTAATACTCATTTTACGTGTTCCTTCTGTTCCTAATAAATATTGCAGTGTTGCTGCCCTGGGAGAGCTTTCCAGTAAACAAACAGAGCATTTCCTCCTTCCCTTGCTAAAGCTGGTTTTCAAGGCTAGCACATTCTAGGCTCCCAGTGATGTTTCCAATATGGCATGTCCACTAAATACTGTACTGTGAGGGAAAATAAGTTGCAACTGTGTCTGGAGCCAGGTCTCTTGTGAACCCTTCTCCTTTTAGGTCACACACCTAGCTTCCACCAGTCCTCACTTCTTACCAGCCTATCATTCACTCTATAATCAATTTTAGCCTCTTAAATCTGCCTCTGAGCTCCCATTCTGTTTCAATCCTCCTCCATAGAAAACTAGAAACCAACAGGTGGGCTTGAGCTTTCTTCCTTCTAAGTCTTTCCTTACCCTCCACTGATTTATCTCTTGCCATTTTAATTCTGTTACTACAGCAACCTTACATTCCTTGCTTTGGCAAAGCTGACACGTTAACATAGGGACATACACAAGGCCTCTCTAATCAGCACTTATGTGGTCTAAAACATTTAGCTCATCTGCTCAGAAGACTTATTAAAATGTTCGACCCATCTGCTGTGGGAGGCTCAAGTGAAATGAGAGCCAACATTTTCCCACTCGGTTTCCTGTCATGCGGCCTGACCAAAGCCTCTCATAGCGGCAAAACACAGCAATGGTGCGTCTCTACCATAAGGCAGAACACTTCCTTGTATGTGGTCTTTGGACACACTTAAAAGGATGTCAGCTCAGTCTTCTGCAGCAAACGTCAGATAAAATGCAGTGCTGACATTTGCCTTTGAGGGTACTAAATGCTAGAAAAATAATTTGACTGCGGCACAAGAAATTCAGAGCAACCTCTTTCAGAATACTTTCACCCTCTGACGCTCGAAAGGCAACATTCATGGCAGAAGACTTACAGAGAGCTGGCACAACAGATGGGACCAACCCAGAGGGACTCCTTCAAAGGAAGCATTTAACCTGGCTGGCAAGTTGGCATCCCCTTTTCCTACTTTTTCACACCTAATTGTCTGGAGAACTGCACAACTTGCTCTATTCTGTTTTGATCTACTCTATTACTCTTGTTGCCCCCAGAGGAAACATCACAATTTCCTTTAATTCTCTCTCCATCCTCTGATACCGTTCAGTCTGCCTATAGGTGATCTGTATTACCTTGCCTAAATCTACATCTTTCCTGAGGGAGCTGGAGGCAGTGGCAGTTTTGTAAGATGTATAGCTACCATCACCTGACTAGTTATAGCCACGTCTGTATCTGTGAGAAACGTATCTGTATCTATAATCATTCATTCACAAAAGTGTTCCTCTCCAGCTCGCTATGAGCGTTGGACTAATAGCAAAACGCGAAGTTTCCCATCATCTTCACTCAGCAGTTCTGCAAAGCAAAAGGTAGTTTGATGCTTATTTGCCCTAAGACTTGTCTGCAAAACAAATGCCCTTGAAGAGAATGGTAGCAAGTTGGAAACAGGATACAGGCTGTGGAGAGAAGCTACAGGGTGAAAATTTGGCCAGTGGAAGATGGATGAGTACAATCTGCAAAGGTAACTGCTGCATGAGGATGAACACCAAACAAAAATACCTCCAGCCAACCGTCTGGGCAATCACTGTAAATTGACTAAGGCGTCTCTGAGAGAAGGTTTAATCACACAAATCTCCGCGTGCTGATCTCAGCTAATGTAGCTGATGGGTGTTTGTAGTCAAATCCCCTTCACAATGATCCTGTTTAGAAACCAGGTTGCATGGAGGGAAACCTGCTAAACAGCCAGTTCATCTCCCCATTACTGCTGGAATTTACTTCTTTAAGTAGCTCTAGGGATTACTGAGGTATTAAGGAAAGTGCTGTGACATTGAACTGTATTGCCTCTGCAAGAGGACGTCTGTGAGACATCACGACAAGGAGCCTGTGATTTTTGTGAAGGGCTTTTGTGTGTGTGATGCTGTTTTGCTTTAGTTTTTTAATGAGGAAAGAAAAAAATCCACTGCCACTGTCTGTATTAGGGACTTTAAAAGTGCTTAAAAGCACTAGGAATACCTTTAACATGCAGACATCATACTAGAGATAAAGCATCTATCCAGAGAAGAGCTACTTTGATGCTTTGATACTTAGATGTATTTGTTTGTTTTAGAGGGGAGAAAGAACAGTATGTTTTACTGATACAGCTATTAACCATTAAGATTGCCCAAAGGCATCAGCAGGTTCATTTAAAATGTAAATGAGCTTTTCCGGCACTCAGTTGTGCAGATTCTACAGGCTGCTATTATGTGAAATTGGATGGGGCCTTCACATGGCACAGCTGAACAGTTAGGCTGGCCTCCCTCTTCCGCCCAGCTATGACCAACGTGAACGGCCACTCCTGAGAGCTCCTCTCCAGATTAGGAGAGTTGCTTTATTACAGAAGACAGGGACAATTAGCTGAGTCCCTCTGCTGCTACGGAATGGTCTCCTTGGGAAATACCACTTAGCATTGCAAACAGCAAGTGGGCATTTATTCATGGCCTTCCTACACCCTCCTGCAAAGGACCGTTGTCTTGAATTAATGTTTGGAGGCTACCAGCTACAAACGAACATAAACCACAAAATGGAATTAGACTGAGGAAGGCTTTCTCTTGTTAATGCTTAAGCACTGCATGCCTTGAGCTTACATGGAGTTGCACTCACCAGTGAGATCCCTTCCCAAATGGCACCCTGGCAAATCGCTTGGAATAACAGCTCAAGGAATACTTTCGCCTCGGAGCAATACTGCATCAGGGACATGTTAAAGATTTGTACTGTCACTTTTAAAAGTTCTGCAATGTTTTTAATCCATAAAAGAAGGGCTGGGAGGCATGCCATCCACTTAACGGGCAAGTCGTGTTGCAGTGGATCATCCCAATCTCCCAGAGGAGGCTGGCTGAAAACCAAGAATTTGTTGTGCAAAGGATGTCAGAGTTTTACCATTCAGATTTGTTTTGGTGTGGAACAAAACACAGTACCTTTACTGCTGATTTGGAGCTGGGTGATGGCAGAGCTGCTGACATGTGAGCAAGGGTTCAGCTACAGCAGCAGAAGGCTCGGAGCGGCAAAGTTGGTTTGTAGCACAGAGACAAAAGCAACCAGAGAGATGGTCATAGGGAGAATTAAATGCTTATGTAGACAACCTTTGCCATGGAATCCTGTCCAGTACAGCCTGATCAGGTTGGCCTTGAAAATCCCACTTGCTTACCAAATCAACATGTAAGAACACATTTTAGTGAGTTAGGAACTACAATTTCCTTTTGATGATGATGAGGAGGAGGAAATGCAGTTTTGCAAGTGTCCCTAGATGGGACAATATTTGTCACAATTTTACCGAGCTTAAGCGTATGAGATTGTGCATGTAGGATCCACAACCTAAACTCACGGGAGTGCTTAGTGAAGAAACGTTAACTGCATACGGAATAACTTTTTAAATAGTGTTAAATAAACTTTTCTATTTCCTTTTTTTTTTTCTGTGTGAGTGAAAATTGCTGCATTTCTCAAAATGTGTTGAAACTACTTAAGCTTGTCCTGCTGAAGAGAAAAAGGGTGTCTTACGTAGAAACCAGTTTCCCAACTGCACTTCATTTTGTATAAGTAGGGTTAAAAAATCAGAGAAAGTAGAAACACTAAAGAAGATCTTAATTTCTGCTTCTATATCAGTCCTTCCATTACTTCTGCATATTATGGCTTACATTCCAGCCTCCGGATAGGACTTGCATGCCACTATTAAACATAATCAAGCACTTGGAGAACTTATTTCCATGTATCTAAAATGGAACCACGATTTGCATGCAATTAAAATAAACAAGAAAAAGAATGAACATGAATCTTTCCCATTGGTTTTGAACATGCTGCATCCAACAGAAACTCACCATGCTCTTTTAAATATACTGCCAGTTATTCTAAATAATATAATTTTTTTTGTCCTTTAAAATTTCTAATTAAATTTTTAAAAATCTTCTTGGGACACATTCAAAACTGGAAAAAGTAAGAAACCAGCTTGATGGGTAAGAAAAATTAATTTATCTTACAGTGAAAGATTTTAAGAGAGAGAGAAGGGCATTTTTTTTTTTTTGTGATTTACAAGGATCTTGAGGTAAGCTAGGTGTGTTGCCATTTGCAAGCTCTTGTTCCTACAGCATAGGAAGCTGGCTTGGATGAAATAATTTCGATGGTTGATAGAGTGCTGTAAAAGATTACTGGAGCTCCACCATCACCCATGCAATGATACAATGATTTATTGTTGTCAAAGCCTTCTACATAAGGGATAGAACAATCTAAGCTTCAGCATTCGATATAGACACATCATGTTCATTTAAAAAAAAATAAATAAATACATGTGGTGCTGGGGCTGCCTGAAACAGCTGATGTTATCTTAGAACATTGGTCTTGGGATTGCAAAACCATCCCTGGCAACACTCTATGTCTCTGCTTTGCTGAATCGTGGAATAAAAAAGAAGAAAATTTGTAGGAGTGAAGCTTATGGCAAAAGAACAGGGAGGATGTGAGTTACACATTTGAAAAAAAAAAAAAAAAGTGTCTGCCACAGCAGGGCAAAATGTGCTGAATTACATTTGAAATCCACACAGAACTTCTGCTACTCCACATCTCTACTATAAACTGAGTTCTCCTTGAATTTCTTATCCTCAATTTTGTACCGATCCTAGATAGGCATCTAGACAGTACATCTCTTTATGCTCACGGGCTTGTTCAAAATTACCTTCCTCTAACTTGCTTTTCTATGATTAAGTTAGAGAGGATGATGGTATGGGGCATCCTGGAGCACGTGATGCACACAAGAAACTGCAGCCCCTTGAATCCAGCCCATAGGGTAGTTTGCCTTGGTCCAACGTGGAGATGCCACACAACTTGTCGGACAGTGATTTCCTCCTAGCAGGGAACTGACAAGAAAACCTACATCAATGTGTCTACATCATCTTCCATCTCATCCACCATAGGATGTTATGTTTGTCCAAGCAAAGAAGATTTTTTTATTTCAAGAGTTTCTCCCTCTGTCCCTTACGGCACACTCAGAGAAGCTGTAAACTTCTCTGTTTACTTCTCTGGGAAGCAGGGGAAATTTCTGCACGGAGTAGAGCAGAAGGAGTCTAAGAGGTACCTTCGGCTGTCTGGTATTCACTCCTATGAAATAAAAGCTACAACACGGCTGGCTGCTTTATAGCAGGATATCTTTCAGTGCATTCTCCTCACGGCAAGGCTGACATTTGATTTTATTAACAAAACAGAGAAGCTAGCACAGAATTAACAGCAGGAGAGATTAGATTACCAGAGCAAATATGCTTTGGTGATAAGAGAACAGGTCTGGAAAACTGGGAGCTGGGCTCTGCTTTGCTGGATGGACTGGAATGGATTATTGCTCTTCATCTCCATTTTCTAGCTTATATTGCCAGGAATGTTAACAGCCCCTCAGAAAAGGATGTGCTGATATTTATACATTAGATTTAGGAAAAGGCACTGAGATCTTGAGTTAAGAAAGGCAGAGAGAGCACTAATGACACACAGAACCAAATCCCACTCCTATTTCTCTGCAGTAAGTGGATACTTATACAGCTCTAAATTATTATTTGTGTCTTATACTTGTACAAACTTCTGGGGCAGCAGGTACAGGAATCGGTTGTAGATGAGCTGCTGGCTGGCTTTGTCATTTGGCTGGGGAGCCTGAGCCTTTGCTGGGAAGTCACCAGGTGGCGTCGCAGAAATAATGTTCGAATGTGCCTTGTTTAGGCAAATAAAGGCGGAAAAAAAAAAGTTTATTTGTGAAATTGTGACTCAGTTCCTTCAGTAAGAAGTATTTGCATCAGCCAGAATTTGTACAGTGGCTGAACAGCATAATTCCTGCAATTCAGGGCTACTATTCAGAGCTTACATGCACAGCAGCCAAAGGAAAAATACAGTGGTGTGTAATAAATCACTCGCATTAGGCAGTCAGCTTTTACTGTTCCTGTTAGCTTCATTTCAGTTTTAATCAATATTTTCTAGGATTTCTTAGGCTATACGGACAAATCCTGAGGCCTGTACTCGATCCCTGTCAAAGCACGATGGGTATTAAAGAGAACGAGAAGTTTGCCTGAGTGGCAGCCATATAACAAACCGAAGATTTTGAGATCTGAATTCATCACACTCCTTCACTGCTCTACAAACAGATTGACTTCCTCTTGCAACCCTTCTTGCAGAGAAGTTTGCTCATTTTGGAAGCTGGAGAAGTTCATTTTCAAGTAGGTTAAGCCAAAAGGTGCCAAAAATGCATTTTCTTCTAGTCTATTATTGTATCTTACACTGTAAGTGAGAAGTAGCTTCACCAAGGAATTGATTTCTTGCAAAAGAAACCGAAGCCATGGCTGGAAGATGATTTTCATAACAGATGCAGCCCTTCAGCAAGGATTCTCAGCTTCTTTCACTGCTGGATGGAAGCAGGTCTTGAGTTCAATCCTTCTATTTAAAAATTTCATTAAGGGCAGGCGTGTTTCCTACTCGCCTCTTAGGCCTCCAATTTTCAATTTCTAACTTAACATCTTTTATTTTTAATTGAGCTTTTCTATTGTTTTCCATTTTACCTATCAACTTGCAGAGACATGCAACAATACTGTAAACCCTGATAACAATCTGAAGGTTATTTCAGATCCTAGCACTCAAGCCACAGTTACAGCTATGTGGGAAGGGCAAAAATTAAAACCAGTCCCTCTTCTGGATGGAAGTTCAGTTACATCAGAGATCCTTTTTTATATCTCTCTAAGATTTGGAGACATCCATACAGGGTACTTCACAGTATGTAACACTTAAAGATACCTCATTTCCATTCAACTGCTGCACTTTTATGTGTATATCATATAGATACAGACCTCAGGAGGTCTTTCTAAACTTACCTTGCAGGCTGAATAAACTATATGGTTACTTTCTTACTTTGGTTTGATGACCCACCTGAAAATTCAGGAGAAAAACATCTCAAAGACAAAGGCAAGGCAAAGTGGTTTGTATCTATTCTTTTTCCAACAAAGTGAAAAGATTTTTCATCTTTTCAAGACACTCCAAATTGAAAGCGAAGCCAAAACAAAACACAAGCCAAAAAGAATATCCCAGCAATCTGCTGTGTTGTGTTCCTCTTGTTTTGTTTTTCACAGGCTCTTTTGAAGGTCTAGTCTTCATTCTGTTCTGGAACGGAGACAAGTACTGGAATCTCCTTTTCCCCTCCCCAGCCCTCAAAAGACTATTTCTCCTACCTCTATTTCTTACACATTTGAAATAATTTCTCTGGAAAAAGCGGAAAGAAATAATTGCCCTCAGTAACCATACCCACACTTTACACACTCGATTGGCATTTTGCTCTAGGTGCAAGTTAAGTTTCAGGTATGGACCAGGGGACATTTGTCACTACTACCTTGACCTCCCTCCTGTTAATTCACATCTCAAGAGAGCAGGAAAGTGCATTTCATCCTCCAGCCACCAGAATTTTATTTTGCTGGGGAAATAGTACTGGGCCATCCTTTTCCCCAAAAGGACTTTTTCTTTGGCATCTGTCATGCCTCATTACACTGAGCAGCACACATTATGCTAGAAAAACAACAAGCAGAAGAAACCGCAACAAAACTGTCAGTGTCACTGCAAGGATCCTAACTCTACTGAAAGGCACTCACCAAAATAGCAAAAATATGATGCAAATAATGAGTTTCTTTAAGTTTTACCCAGCCTTGCTCATTGGTATTGATATTTGCTTGGGTACTTTAGCTGTATTATCTATTTGTTTAAAAAGTAGTTAATGATGGAGGAAAATCCAGGCAATGACCAGGGTAAGCCTCAGTTGTATGTAGCCTAGAACAGAGTCTTTGCTGGAGAGCCAACTGTACAATTCTGTGTGAATGTGCAGCTACAAGGTTGGGACTTCTGCGTCAAGAAAATGCATCCATTTCACCTCGTGGATTTTTGTTGAAAGGCTTTAATTCAGGAAAACAAAACTGATCCATGTAGAAATCCAACTAAAATCCTACATTTGATGCACAGGCCGCAGTCCCAGGCTGCCAGTTTATAGGAGATTAAAACCTTGCCCTCATGTAAGCTAACCTGAATGCAAATATGTGCAAACCCATGAAAAACAGCTAGCTCCCAGACTTACGCATAGATAAAAATCCCTTCACGTTATACCTCCCCATCCACAGTAGCAAAGAAGGGATGAGCATAGCAGGTATGAAGAACACTTCAGCATCTGAGAGTGATGAAACACTCCTGCAATATTGAGGCAGCTTTGCTCAGTACACCATGGCGGTGTAGTTTTATGGGGCTGCAATGTTGCAGCTGGGCACAGGAACTGCATCCAGCATCCCACATCTCCTGGACAGAGAAGCCAGAGCTCTTCCCACAGACTTGCACAGCCAGAGAAAAGCATTACACAAGCAGGCTTAGTGGAAATCCAGAGAAATGGATTTTTTTTTTTTTTTTGGTTGGTTGGTTCTGGTTAATAAGTAATTTATAAATGGAAAGCTAGCTCGAAACACAAATTAGTCTGTAATCCTGCAAACTCTCAATAAACTAGAAACAGTAAATGGTCATTACTTGGTTTTGGCTTTATCTGCCCTCCACTCAACACACAAACATACATGTGAACATTGAAAGACAGGTGGTAGGGGAAAAAAATAAGTTGATTTTTCTTTTTGCCATTTGATCTTGATCCAATAGCATAAAGCTGGTGAAATGAACATCTTTGTCAGCATCATAAGAGTGATTAGCCAGGGAGGCTGGCACTTGCTGAGCATCTGCAAGGTCCTGGGAGCTTCTGTTCATGCAGTTATTTGATCACCAGCATTTCCAGAGCGACAGGCTCAATTCCAGGACAGGTCTTCCATGACACGTGACTGAGTACTGGAACGCATGCAGCTGCCTGCATCCAGTCCGTCTGCAGGAATCCAGGAGGAACTTGGTAAAAGTTCATTGGCTAAAATGGCCTTTTTCTTGTTATTTTTTTGGGATGAAACTGCTTCCCTGGAAAATCTATGAGCACGTTTACCTGACATCATGCTGTACCTAGCAGCTACCTGCCTCCTCCCTCCACATCGGTTGCCTCTGTTTTTAGATTCTGTCTTTCTCCCTTAAAAATCCCTTGTTTGGGAATTGTCAAGTATCTGAAGTCTGACCTGTTGTGTGTCATCCCCCCTCCCCAGTCAATAATCACATTAGCACATCTGTGTGACAAAAATAATAGCTTTTGTCTCCCAAAGCTGCAGACTCCTGTTGCCAGGCAACCCCATCCTGAGGCAACAAAACAGAGGAATGGGTGTGTGGGAGGACCAAGCCTGAGTGCAAGAGCTGCTGCTTGTGCTGCTGGTAGCTATAATTGGAGGAAGCTTGGAATATACTGTTTCCACCAGAGATTTGGGATAACAGAGCCTGCCAGGCCCAGAAACTTTCAATTAGGTGGCTACAGACTGTGGCTGGTTCGTCTTGTTCTGTTCTGACATTACAGAAAAGCTTTGGGGATGCTGCAAAGAACTGAGCTGCAGGTCAGGGTGGCTTCTATCAGAGATACTAAGCCCGCTGCAGCAGAAGGGTAAACACGGCCACACTTTCAAAATGCATGCCAGAGCACAGCCTAAACATGTTTTGGTGGCCCACTCTCCTCAGAGACCAGACTCTTCTTGCTCTCCGTCATTAGAGACTGCAGCAGCTCCACTGCTCTGGCATTATTTGTGTGCCATTTCGGTCACAGCCTGACAGGCTCAGCACCATGTCATTAGACAAGAGGATTTCACTTGATAACCAAGCCTTGATTTATCTCTTGGATAAAGAGAGATTGCATCCTTAGGGGCATCAAGAAAGACCTAACAATCCCCATCAAGAGAAAAATAGGGCTAGAATTACATGTATTTCCAGGTCTAAGCCTCTGTTCTCTGTTTCCATAAAGGTATTCACTCACTCCAAATCAATCAACCAAACTGCTTGCACAAGGGAAAATAAAGCCAGAAGAAAACTCGAACACTGGAGATGGCCATTAGACAATATCCTAAGAAGGAGGATTGGAAATACTGAACACCATGCCCACTTTTGGTTCTCTCTTATTTATACTAGGTGCCCTTTCCAGTTTTGTATCCTGTGCTCCTTTATCAGAGCTAGGTGTGGTCAAACACTAAGGTATGTATAGCTGCTGCAAACACTCAGGCCTCCTGCCAGGAAAGGACCATGCTGCCCACCCCCTACTTGGATTCAGTGCATGAAATCCAGCCTCAGCCTGCTGAGAGCTTCTCTCACCTGTACAGTTCTACAAGGCAATGGTCTTGTTCACAAAACAGATTCACATACAGCATGTCTGGGTGCTGTATTGGCTCTGCCAGAAGGAATCCTGGTATTTTCTACAGCTACGATGTGGCTTCCAACAGTGGTTTAGTCACCACTGGCACTTCTGACTGCTTATACTGATACTTCATAAATCCAATTTCAGCCATGGGATGTACACAGTATGCACACGTTCTACGTACAGGGTACATCTTGAAAAGCATCTCTTTGGTCTCAGCCTCACTGAGAAGTGGAAGTTTCCCAGTGACCTAAGTGACCTGAAATCAATAGCAGTCGAGCTCCAAAATGTCACCATTGGATCCTCACTGCATCACGACAGCCAGGCACAAAGGATTCCCTATGTGTACAGACATTCATCAAATAAGTGCTGTAGGAAAAAAAGTTGAGAGATTCCTTGAATAAATTATTTAGTGATTGTTATTCAACCTTCTTCATTTACATGTATGTCACTGTATCCAACTGGGTAAAGAACCGTCTTCATAACCTGTCTTGTACTATAAAGCATCTTTGATACTTTCCACAGAGACATTTGTAGTGTATTAGGATGGCATAAGTATGCAACATCATGTCAGAAAGCTTTTACTTCTGCATGAATATTTGTTTTGCTGGTACTCAGTAGTTGTATCATTGAACGTACCATGTTCTGGATCCTGGGTATCTTACAAGCCATCTCCAACTCTACAGCAGCATTTCAGTTTATTTCTTGCTCTTGACCCCACATATTAGCAGAGGGGTGATCATGCTGGGCTCAGCCCTAGCTGAAGAAACTAAACCTAGGATATTCAGCAAGTGTGAACAGTGCCACAGGAGATTCACATCTTGGCTAGCACAGTTGCTGCTGGCCACAAATCTGACATTTTTTTCCTTTTGGCTTTCCTGTGAACTTTGGTTTATGGTCTGAAACACAGGGTTTTTTTTTTTAAAAAAAAAAAAAAAAAAAAAAAAAAAAAAAATATATATATATATATATATATATATACAGGCACTCACAGAGCAGAGATATGCTGTCACTTGAAATCACATGCCTCTAGGTCTTGTTATAATAGTGCTATAGTTATTTGTTAGCATGAAATGCCTCTTCACTGCAATGGGGGGCTTTACTGTAGTACCCAATTTAATCTTTCATTGAATATATTTTCTCTTGAATACAGTGTATTTTGTTTGACAGTTCTTAAACGCTTGGATGAATCTAAACATTGAAGAACTGGAGTACACGCATTATTTTTCTCCCGATTCATTTAGCAATCCAAGCTAACAGCTAGATTATTAATAATGAACTAAATAAGATACTTTTGTAAGGGTCAATGGGCATTTGAAGTCTGAAAAAGAAAATATTATATTTGCTACTCAGTGTCCCTCTGGGATGGTATTTGAGAAGTACCCAAATATCCCCTTAGGAAAGGCTATTTTTTTCTCATGGTTATACTTACATTGAAGAAATTAATTGAGAAATACGAAAGCGATGCTGCTAGCTTTCCTAACGTATGTTTTGCAAAAGCACAGGGCTATTATTATGCCAGAATTTCGGCTGATAAAAAGTCAAAAGCTTCCCAACCTCTTGGCTGCATTCCCTTAAAAACAACAGCAGCTCTGCAGTATCTTGCAGATGCAACAATTGGCGACCAGCTCATCCCCGTGTGCGTAAATTAGCTTTACAGATTAGCTTTATAGCTGAGCTACTAGTGACAGCCTGGCTGTAGAAGCAAATCCTTCTTCACAAAAAAAGAAGAAATTGTCTTATGGCTCAACTTTTCCTGTTGGCTGAAGTTATTATTGGTCTATCCCTTCTGTTTCACTAGCTCACTGGACCTTTGTGGTGAAGTGAAGTCTATAGCACTACGCCCCAGACACAGAAAAATACAGTAATTCTCCCCGAACCCTTATATTCTGGCCGGGGGGTGGGGGGGGGAATGCAACTATTTGTCTGTCATTGCATCAGTTAATATAGGTGGAAAATAATGGACAAGATGGTGAATTCACAAACCCTTCTGCAAGATCAAAGCACACTTCAAGATAAGGGCAGGAGCAATTGCTCCAAGTAATTCAGTTGTGCTTGATGCTTGCAGAATCTGAGTGAGAGGGATAGCTCAGATGTGTGTGGCAGGGGCAGCATGGGGGGGCTCAGTGGTGCAGACAAACATATAGCATCCCTCAAATACAGAAAGCTGACAACAAGAGCTAGCAAGTGGAAAAAAATAACATACAACTAACAATTGTATCCAGCTGTGAATGTACAATTATTAATATCCAGAGAGTTGTGAATCTTAGAAGACAGCCCATGAACACAGCAGATTACTGGATTTGCTGCTGGCCGAAAAAGCCGGGTACAGACAGTCTGCCAGGTGGAGAGCCCAGACCTAGCACACCCTGCATGGCAATGCCAGCAGTGTCTGGGTTTTCTGGACACTTATTTTCTTTCTACCTATAAATTACCTCCTGTCAGAATTAGAGGTTGTTTTTTTTTACATTTGCGCAATAGCTCAGATACAGAAAAGGAACATCAGAAATTCCTGGGTAGGGCCATCACATGTGCTGTGGGAAGTGGGCAGCAAGCCTGAAACCTCCTGGTCTTGTTGGGTTTACAGCACATGAAGAGATTAGCTGTACTACCTGCCTGCTGTAGACAAGAGCTTTCCATGAGATCCACTGCATGTGAGCAGCTCCATACACAAGCACACAAATCAAGTTAACATATCTCTGTTCCTACAAAAACCTGTGCACTCTTTAAGGTTTAAGGTCTAGTTAGTCTCCTAACTCAAGAATCAGGAAATTTCCCCTCTCTCCCCACAGATTCCAATACACACCGATGCAGAGCTCTCTTCGCCTCTGTCTCTCCCACGCTAATACTCTTTCACACCCACACCAATGTGGTTCACACGCAGAGTCTTCTCCAAAGAGCATCCTTTGTCAAGTAGCAAAGCTTTTCTTTTCCCCTCCCCTTTTATTCAGTAGCCTTGTCAGGAGTGTTTGCACCTGTCTTCTCACACTCAGCTGCTCTCTATTTTTGCTGAAGATTTCTCCTTTTCAGTACAGGACACAAAAAGCAGAGGGTTTCATTCAGTATTGGCTGAGAATAAAAAAAAAAAAAAAAATCCTGTCTAAAACAAAGCTACTAGCAAAGCAGAGAGCAGAAGAGAGCAAGAGAAAGAGATAGTGTGCCTGCAGGGAAAGTAGCTTAAGGAGATGTGTAGGAGGAATACTGATTCTAGACTTGCAGCAGGTCTATTTTTCATAAAGATAATAATAAAGAATAATATGGTGTAATTAGGGCACAAAATCACAGTAAATTGCTGAGTGCTTGTCTGCAGCTTTCACTAAGAGGGAGAGAAACAAGGGGGCTGAACGGCTCCTTCTGGGGTTAGCACTGAGACATGTTTTCCCAGACTCACCTAAGGATTTCACTGCTGAGTTAGAAATGTGCACTGGAATTTCAGGATCTTTTTTTTTGTCATTATAATTTCCCCTGAGCCAGGTGTGAGAATGCCGGCGTGGGTGTGCCGACCAGTACATCATCACAAAGACATATCTATTCAGGTCCTGAAAACCAAGGATGTAGAATATGTGTTGCTTCCAGAGCTAGACCAAACACTGAAAACTGGTGTCTCTGCACCATGCCCTCATGGTAAAATATTTTCCTGTCTTCTACACTCAGCCTTCCATTGCTATGGGCTCTGCTCCTTGCATTCTTCCAAAAACTCATGTGCAATACTGAAAATGCCTTCTGCGGCCAGCATGATACAAGAGGAAATTTCTGTGTTTAAAGAGAGAAGGATCCAGTTCATACACCCTTCTTACATGAGATGGGAAGGGAACTATTCCCAATTCAGAGTGATAGGTACTGGGTTCAGTAGCTTTCCAGACAGCCATACAATACAGACCTGCTCTGACTTCATTCAGGTACTGAACAACCAATTGCCACCAAATTGGATTTATTCCTCGCTGTTTGCTATCCTCTGTGGAAAATTACTTTCACTTTAATTTTCTACACAGTTTTCTTAAATAAGGACATCACTCTCCCTGAAAGAAAATCTTTGATCAGAGTTCACGGTGTAGGTTTCCAGCACATGTATACCTGTAGTTCTGCTCAGAAGAAAGTGATGGTTTTCAGAGTCCTTTAACGCACACTGCATCAAAAAAATGACATTTTCACCGTAGTCCAAGAAACTGTCTAGCTGAAGACATTACTGGGTAATCCTTTCCCCAGGGATGTGGCTGTAAACCCCATTAAACTTTAGGTGGTGATTTTCCAGATATTTTAATCATTTTGAGTTTTTATGCTAAAAAATCACTGCAAAGCACTTACAACTAAGAGTCTCAGCTGAAGAGGGAATTTGAGCTGAAGTTAGAGCAGGGGAAGCTGGAAAACCTACAGGTGAGAAATGCAGGCAAAACCCCACAGCACAGACTCAGACTGAGCCTGACACGTTGGAAGGAAGGAGGCTGCCCCGGTCAGCAATCCTGGAGCAAAGATCTTTTTATCTTTGCTTTTATTTTGTTTTAAACAGGAGAGAGATGAGGTGTTACTGTGAGATCTCCTCCTCCACTCTGACCTCACAATCCAGCCACACCAGCATCTGATGCCCTGAGCCACACTTAATCCCTGGATAATCCCTTTTCCCTGGCCTTGGACTGGAGGGTACTGGTGGTGGTAGGGGTGCGTGTTATCATGCTTAGATGTGTTCCCTTATCTGGGAAGCTGGAGCTCTGCTTTGCTTGGAAGTAGTTACCAGCTCTCTGGGATGCTCTAGCATTCCCACACATAGTCCTGCTGTACATCAAAAGACCAGTAATAAATCAGGTTTTAGTACTCAAACACCTTATTATTTCCCACTTGCCCTGAGACCACCTTACTGGCAGACCAATATAGATGATGCAAGTTACAAGATTCAGGGATAAATAAAGAGGTATATGCATAAGATGAGTTTAAAAGATTTCCATCATTCTGTGTCATCCAGCTAACCATCTGTCAAGATGCTTATGCTGCTTTGCAGCTGGGATCCAGTCCACAAGCAAAAGCTTCACCTTGAATACAGCTTTCACTAGGGAAGACAATGCTTTGTGTCTACCCTATTGTTATATACCCAAACTGTCTATGGTGGTTACATCACCATCAAGTGTTCTCCCCAAGGGTTTCTTGTGAGTCACCATTTAATCAGGGGTCGTATTTTAACACTCCCCCCACGGGACTGCTGACTGCATCTATCTACTTAATAATAGTGATGCTCTTTGAACACAGTGATGCTCTTTGAACATGACTACGCAGAATTATCTGCTATCCAGAACATACTAATGAATGTTTCAGTATTTCATTGTAAGCGCACGTTAACTCGTTGCAAAGTAAATGTATTTTTCCACCTGAGGGAACAATATTTATACCTCAGTGCATTGCTTTTTAACAGCGGAAAACTGTAATTTATGTAAGATAGCAATGATTCCTTAAGCAAGCTCAGAAAGAGGAATAGTGTATGCTACTCATTACTTGGTTTTGATTGTGATGAGACAGAACAATTTGAGGGTAATTTGGGACAAAAGGTGCTCCAACTATGGCTTTGAGAGATACTGTGATGGAAGTTAATGTTTTCAATGGCTTAAAAGAGCTGAAGAGGTGCTTAGAACTTCATCTGGTCATTAGTAACAAATCTCACATAAATAAGTAAATAAATGCTATGTAATGATATTTACATAGAGAAACAAGTGAAAAGTAATGGAATATTTGTTCACAATGATGGTCTATCTTGGCTTAAATTCATGGTTCCAGGAATCCACACAAAATGATAGAAGAAAAAAAAAAGATATGAAAGTTTTCTGGTTTAAATAAATTGTTTGGTAATGACATCTTTCTTACCAGCCAGTTTGTTGCTGAAATTAAATTGTGGTCTACGTTTTGAGGCAGCTTCAGAATTGATCATACTCCCTGGTCTTAAAATCTCTAAATCAATACCTTTACAATATAACTTCACATCTGAACACCAGTTGCATGTTCATTGATTGCTGGATTTGAAAATTTCAGAAGGTCTCCCTCAGCCTCACATCTGTCTTGTGTACGGATCTGTGCTGCAAGAAACTCTGCCCAGGGGTATTCGTAGAAAACAATCTTTCATTGTCACCTTAGAGATGATGAATAAAAGAAGACAGAGATTAAGTGTCATTTAGTGAAAGTAAATCTTTTGCAGAGCCAGCACTGACCTCACCTTATTTGATGCCTTTTTAGGTATCTGAGCCACGAGCTCACCTTGTACTGGCATTAATGAAATAACTATAAATGGGACCATGACTAAACTGCAAAGTTTTCATGCCTTGAAGATCGCCTGGAGGTGAGTGCAATGGCCTCTCTTTGATATCTCCTCCTTCTTGTCCATTTTGGCAAGCGTGTAAGTGTTAATCAATTAATCATTTCTGAAGTTTAATCAAAGTCTGAAGTTGCAATCAATTGGCAACCCAATGCAACACAAGGATGTTTGCCTACCTGCCTGCCTGCCCCTCCAAGCTTAATTAGCAATTATCTCTGCTGAGTGACCCCTTGATCCTGCACAGTTTAGCTGGAAGAATCGTATCCAAGTTGTAATTTCACCTTTTGCCTCCATCATTTGGTATTATTCTAACTGTTTATTAAATTCCCAGTCTCTCCAAAGCTTGCACAATGGGAAAATCTTTAGTTAAACCTGTAATTACTGTAATAAGAAGATATAATGAAGTTATCATTAAAGAAGAGGAAATATTTCCTTATTTTCCCCTCCCCCTCTTACTTAAAACCATCTTTTTCCCCTTCCCCTTAAACTGCAAAGAATTGGCGTTTCTAGTAGAACCCACCAAGAAGAACCTGTGGTAAAATCAGTTGCAGAAAGAATCACAAGGAAGGAACCTCATGCCAGTCGGTCAGGACTGGAGACTCCTGGAGCAACCCAATTCCTCATAGTTTCACAAAGGTAAATCTCAAATTCTTTCTCTCACTGCCATCTTATCAGATGATGATATTCCCAGTGGAATGTAGGTGGCATAGCTGTAAAATGTGTTGTTCTAGCATATTTAACTATTATATATTTGTTTCATTAAAAATCCTGTTTCCTCAGCTCTCTCCGAAGTACCTCTGTAGGCAGAATATAGCCTGGCAAAAGCTGGAAGTGAATCACTGGGAAATTAGCCTTAATTTGAGATGGATAATCTAGAAACAGCAAGAAAACACTGAACATTTTCTAACATGTGGAGAACAAATTTTAGCATTGGATAAGGACTCTCATACTTCTGTAAGTAGTTACAAAGACTAAAATAAACACAGCAAAAGGAATAAAAACCTCTTGTTTCTCCCCAAACATTGGTAGTCTCTGTTGGAGAGCTCTCTTTACAGTAGATGCTGAGTACTCTTCCCAAACATTGACATCAGCTAAGGAGGTTTAGCGACCTCTACACTTAATCTTAGCAAACTCAGACTACTTCTATGATGAAAAAAATCCAGCTTTAATAAGTACATGCACAGATACTTGAATGACTGATGAGCTAAACCCAAAGGTCCTGCCAGAGAAACTCAGCTGACAGTCTCAGCAAAATCTAGGATCTAGATCACCCCATCGTAGCTGAACTGGTGCTGTGAAAAATTTGTATAAGGTAGAAAAGACATCTTCCAGAATGTCTCATTTCAGTCTCTAAACATTGATTGCAAAGACAGTCTCCCCAGGGTCACAGATTTGACCTTCTCCTCCCTCTCTATTCTAAGGAGTGGAAGTAGAGGCCAAGATTACTTATGCATATAGGGCAACATAAGGACACAGCATCATCTGAGGGGTTTGAAGATAAATAGCAGTAATACCACAGACGTATAAAACTGTCATAAGCAATATTCCCATTGGACAAGTGGATAAAATACTGACTTTACACAGAGCAATATTCCTAGGAGAAGGCCCCTAAATTATTCCTTGGGGTAGCTTGCTGTTACAGAGTCATGATAGATGTCCATGCATTAACCATGCCATCTCAAGCCATCAGAAGTGTTGACACAGATGAAGCATTTTGATTAAGTGCTTCAGTTCAGCTTTATATATTAAAAACTGTATTGAATGGAGAAGCAGAACTCTCACCTTTGCTCCATCTTTATTTGTATTCTCACAATGTAACAAGAATAGAATAAAACAACTGGAAAGACAAAACTGATCTCAACACTCATGCTCACTGGAAGTATGGCTTTCTTTTGGTGGCTGTAGATTCATCTGCTTCTAGAGGTTTGCATCTATTTAAGTAACTATATGTGGATGCAGTCTTGAGGTCTAGATCACTCCACCTGCAATAGATTTTGTGTTTGTACAGCACCCAGCACAGGAGGTGCTGGTTCGTGTGTAGGTCTCCTAAGTGAATAGATACTTGCGTAAGGCTGCTACTGAACAGATGAAGATAGTTCCTCTTTTCTTTTCCCTACTCTTCTTTTTTTTGACATCCTAGGAGAAAAGTCTGCTAATTAGGAGTGGCTGTTGTTGATTCTTTATTTGTTTCGGAAATTACTGAAGCTCTAATGAAGAGCTTATGAGGGACAGCTGATTTGCACAGTTTTGGGAACTGAAAGACAGAACATTACAGAGGTCAGAGCACTGGTATTTGCCAATATCTGTTGTCTTTGACACAATTGTTGTGCCAGGTTTATAGAGGGCATTTCCTGCTAATAATGATTTAACAAGACGAGAGGAAATGTCCCAGCACAGCACAAATTAATAGAGAGCAATAGCTGTAATGAGATTGTAAAACAAAACTCAACACCCTCAATCAGGGTTGTATTTTCTGACTTCCCACTTTCAGGGATCTGATTATACTTTGTTTTGATAGCACCAGAATTAGGGAAAATGATGGGAAATGAAGGTTGCAGGAATTTTGGAAGTAAATGTTCTCTGCTGTCTTCATCTAGAGGATGATATAAATGCTGGCAAGCACTATATAGTAATCACACCCTTTAAAATGGAAATAATAATAACATATATTACATGCACATAAGATCAATATATATTACAGTAATTAAACATGGATATACAAAAAGGAAAGACTTAAAGACATATTTGTTAAAATAAATTAGTCACTGGCTCTATTCCCTTGATCATAAACTATATGGTAAATATAAAGCTCAACTTCAGTGAGTGTCCCTGAACATATTTCAATAAAAAATGGCGAAGAATTTGGTCTTTGGTCTTTCATTACCCAATGGACCAGATGTTGAATTGAAAGTCAGTATCTGAGTACCACTGATTCAAAGGTAGCTGACCAGTCCATTTAATAAGCCAGAAGAGCCAAGCCTGACTCCAGGTCCCAATTAATAATGGTCATCATGAGGAGTAGAAACTGACTGAAAAACAGTCTACTTGTTGTAGACTAAGGATAGAATTTTAGTGACTTGTGGATGTGTTGGAGCTCACAGATGAAGAAATGGGAGGTGGGGTTTGAAGGAGGATGGAAAGGTAAAACCAAGCAGAAGACGACTGAGGTATCTCTCAGCTGTTTTGAGGGCTGGTGAAGCTCTATGCTTGCTGTGTTTGAGTCTGTTGACCTATGTTTGTGGGCCCTCCAGTGCTGCCATTGCTTCTTGCTCCTCACCGCCTCCATGCAACTGCACCTCATGCTTGGGAGGTACAAACACTCATCCACTGCAAGCTGCATTGACAGTTACTCTGTAGTATGAGCTTCATGAGCTGTTCAGCCTCCTGGGTTCCTGCCAGTCCAGTTTCACTCCAAAGCTATGACAGGTGAAAGCAAGTGTCGCTTCTCCTCTTTGAATTCTGCCTTTACAATGGTTGCCACAAACCAAAAGCACTAATGATAACAGTGCAAACTTCCTTATCATGTATGTTTCTAATGAAATGCCTTGTGTGTCCCTAGGGAGGGAAGGATAGTTGGATCTTTCTCTCAATTATTTTTCCAGTCTATTAAACCATCTAAACTCCAGTTTCTCAAAAATATGTAAATAAAATAAAAATCAGAGAGAATAAATGAAAATTGAGGCCTCTGCTCATCTCATCCAGCATCACAGTTTATCATCCTCAGGAGATGTCTTCAGAAGCATAGCTTTACGACCATGAGAGAAAATAATGATGCGCTGAGAAAACTTGCAAATGCACAGCCCTGTTGCACACAAAATGGATCCCTTAAGTGATTTATCATTACCATTTGCAAAATAAATAGAGGTAGAAGAAAGAGAAAGGATGGCTCTGTTTAATTTGAAGTCTTTACACAGCAAAGAAAAGCTACCACTGAGGGTGAAGGGAAAGGATAAAGGCAGGAGTGAGAGAGAGGAAACAATTTAGTCCCTTCACAAAAGATATATCACATCTAAGGACTGCTCTTCAACTAACCAATTGAAAGAGAGTGTGCTCCCGACATATAATGGTGTAAATATATATCAAATGGAAGTTTAGCTATCCCAGCCTGAATCCTCTTTAGCTTACTGCCAGTGCTTTGGAAAATGCCTTTATCTATGTCTGTGGCTCTGAGGGAAGACAGGATGGCTCCTGTCTCCTGTCTCCTATATATCCCCATTTGAAACACTGCAGATCATATGCATTACACTGCAGATCACATACGTTAGTTACATACCTGCCTTTTGGAGCATATACATACTTGACCATTATTGGTGAGATTTGGATTCCCAGCTCTGGTTCTCAGTGACTTTTTAAGGAAAAGGTGGCAAGGGGACAAGGTACCATTATGCATAGGTTTCTCAAACAGCAAGATTATTTTTGCCTGCATTTATCCCATCATACTTTAAATACCCAGCTCCCATACCTATGTACTCTATAAGGCCCAAAAGTCAGTGAAGGTCCTCCACCTCACTGTAGATCGGTGACCTTTCTGAGATTCCCATTAGTCTCTCCTGCCTTCAGAGTAGATTTATTTAAGACCGATCAAGTGCATGCACAGAAATGAGGTTGGGTCTGTGGTACAAACCCCTAGATAAGCTTTGCTCTGTGTATTTGGGTGCCTAGAAAAGCAGAACAGCAGCTGGATGCTAAAGCTATGCAGAACCATCTGGTAGGGTTACCTTCGCTGCATTCCTAGCTGACTGCTGACTTATGTGCACTATGCACTCACCCCAACTCCCTAGACTCTGCCCTCACAACTCCCTTTAAAAGGAGGCTAGGTTAATGGTATTTTCTGCCTTTCTCAATATTGAAGCGCACACATGAAAAACACTGCACAAATTTCACTGGAACCACGGCTGCTTTGTTACTGCTCCTCAGCAGAAGCCACAGAAATCCAGAACCACTGAGGCTGGATGAGACCTCTGGAAGACACCTGGTCCAATCCTCTCTCAAAGGGCCAAATTTAAAGTTAGATCCAGCTTCAAAGTTACAGTCGGTTAGATTAGGTCAGTTTGGGTGAGGTCCCACACTTTCTGGCTCTCCAGTGAAATAAAATAAAAGCAGCAAGAAGGTGGAAAGAGAAACCTGAAGATTCAGAATCAGAGCACTTGCACTGCCACTCTCGCATCTCTGTAGTAGGGCACTAGTAGGAGATAACACTCTGCTTCGGAATGCAAAGTTCACAAAAAAGATGGATCCTATTGCTGATGGTGATCTCTACAAGCACAGCATATGTGCCTGTGTATAATATAATGTATAGTCTGAACAAACTAACAATGGATTCCTGCGGTCAGGGCTAAGGGCTAATTGTGAGTTAGCTGTCCTAATTGTGAGTTAGCTGTCCTATACCTCCATCCTTCTCTGTTCACTCTCTAGCATATGTCCATATGTGATCAGGACACCTCTGCTCCTCTGTAACGAGTGGGCGCAGGAAATGGATTGTATCACAGCTCAGCTAATATTCCTTCTACCTCTGCTCTCGAGAGAATGTGCTTGGCTGGGAAGCTGACTCATTAAATGAGGAGCAGAAAGCAGCAATTTGGTGTTCTGAACTTGTCCCTGTCTTCTTGACAAACACCTGTGCAAGTCATATCTTGCATCATCTCACACAGGTGGCTCGCAGGCCAGCTCCCTCATCTGCACAGCACCAGGTTGACAACTCTATCACATACTGAAATGAGGTGACTGGAAAACCATTATCTTCAGCTACACTGTCCTGTGGGCTGGAGAATCAGGTTATATTTTCATAGTTTTGAAATAAAATACCACATGCAGCTTGCAAAGTAAATAATACTGAAATAATCAGGCACTTTTTAATCAATCATTTCACTGAGGAGGACTATGGTTTAGCTTGAAACTCTTGGGGAGACATGGCATGAGTAAATACATGCATAGAAACAGCTCTATGTCTAGATGTCAGGTCATAGTCTAGATGTCACCAACACAGTCTAATGTTCACCAGAAACAGCAGATTATCCAGCCTGGTTGAGTTTCCTTCCCAAGATCAGCACTCAAGCAAGACATGGTTAAAGGAGAGACCTGTGCATTCACTCTGTGTGTGTATTTAGGTAGTGAGAGCAGAGCTGATACGGCCTTGTAGGGACCAAGAGCCCACAGGAACAAGCCTTGATCTTTGTTAAAGCAGCCATGCTCTGAATTTTTGTTTCAGCAGCTCCCCCTCGGCCTCTGAGGTGAAACCTCAGCAGATGACTCACCAGTCATTAACTCCGCATTTCTCCCATCAGTCTGGCTGGAGCCAGTGCTAAATTTAAATGCTATACTTTCAGCTGGATCCCATGGAGAGAGCACACTGAAGGACCAGCAATACAGAGAAGACCATTGAATTGTGCTATGAAATCCAGAAGACTGAGATTTAAAAAAATGTCTTTTTACCAGCAGCAGCCTGAGAAGTGGCCTTACTCCAAAGTGGAAAAGAAGTGGCTGGGGAGGAACGTCTTTCCTAGAAGTGAATTGTCAACTCATCGCTCAAACTCTTCGGGCCAGTCTGCCTCCTTCCCCACACAGGGATCTATGCTTGAGAAATCAATCCACCCGTGTGCAGATTTGACAGCCTTCCCTCCCCACCCATAGGAGACTGATATGTGATTGAAATAAAGTTTCCCCTAATTAATGAAAGTCACATGTTTTTAAAAATGAATGCCTCATAAGTTTAATCAAGTATATTGAGAGACGGAATATTCTAAGAAATCAACGTCTTGGGATGCCATGCCATACTGCTGTTCAGCAAATGCATCTTCAGGTCTTTCTTTTCCTACAGCATTAGTATTGAAAACATGACTATGAGGAGGTTCCTCCTTAGGACATAGCAAGTGAATCCTCAGTCTGAGGTCATGAGGGCTGAAGTGTCTGGTGTCCTGTTTGGGGAGCTGATCCAAACTCAGAGAGGAGAAGAAGAAATTGTTGGAATGGCAACAGTAATCTTGCTAATCTGTCTCTGCAGTCACACAGTCTACTTACAACCTGAACTCCTCTGAAGTTTCAGAGAGAAGCAAAAGCCACTTGCAAAAACTTTTCTAACAAACTCAGACATCACCTCAAACAGAGCAAGTAGCACACAGTCCTTTACAAGCTACAAGTGTAAAATCCTATGTCTTGCTCTTCAGCGGAATCACGAGTGAGCACTGTAAATAACACTGCTGCTTTGGGACAGCTTCCTCCAGAATCCAATAGCTGTTTCAAGCAGGCTACCCAATTTGGGAAGCAGATGTGAAAAGAGTTTCACTCCGGAACACTGTGAGAAGTCATGTAGTGATGTTCCCACGATCTGCTAAAGCAGACTTGCAGCAGAGCATTGCTGTCCAGGGAAGACGCTAGACAGAGAGAAAACTGAGAGCAGTGAGGGTGGTTAAACCCTGGACCAGGGTCCCAAAGAGCCTGGGGCATTTCCATCCACGGATATACTCCAGACTTGGCTGGAAAAGGCCCTGAGCTGTCCTTTTCTGTGGCTGGAAAAGGCCTACTAACTTTGAAAGTAGATCTAACCTTGAATTTCGCCTTCCTCTGAACGAGGGCTTGACCAGATGACCTGCGGACGTCCTTTTCAACCTAAATTATTCTGCGATTCTATAAATCCAGGCAAGGTCAGCAGCAAAGCTGCTTTCTATTTCTGTGCTTCTATTTTTCTCCCTGACATTAGCCTGGCTGGTCTATTTTGCTTGGTATGGGATGTCTTTCACTGTCCACCTCTGTCATGACCAGCATGATAAAGACCTTGACCAAGCCCTCAAGATGCCATAACAGCAGTTATACCCCTATGAAAAACAAAAGAATCCTTCAGTTCATGCACAGCTGGTGTTATAAATCTGAACTGATCTAAACAAAACAATGAAACTCAATACCACAAGTGTATGCTCAGCTTTTTCCCTTCTTATATTGTGGAAAAATATCCAGTAACCTACACTCACATAAAAGGATGAAAAATGCATCAGCTCTGAGAAGAGCATGGTGGTGCCTACAGGAGCATGTTAGGGATGAAAAGGGTGCACAGCATGAAGAGACAACTCTGTTTCAGAGGCTGCTGCATGAGTAGCTCCGTTGAGGTTTCCTGGAGTAAGTTCAGCACATTTTGCTAAACCGGTCATGGCTCCAGCACTCTCCTGAACACGCATCTGTCACGGTCCTCCCATGCCAGTAAGGCTTTTACACCAATCAACTGGGTGTTGATTGCACCTGCACGTTTTCCTGCAACAAGAAAAACTACACATTTTAAGTAGCTTTTTACTTTCTCGGCATTTCAAAGATCATGGGGATAAAAGAATAATAATGAAATAATAACAAAAAAAAAAGAGATCCAGAACTAGGTTGGCAAACATAATCACAAGGTATATTAAAAAGTTAAACATAGCTTGGCGCTTTGAAAATCAAGCACCACGGGAAGCCGAGGATGTGTTGTCCCTTGCCTTTCTGTCACTTTTTAAAAGGAACGCTGTAATTGAGTAATCAGCTTGTGGTTGTCATGGAAATTGCTACCGGCTGCTGCAGGGAACCAGCCTCCGCTTGGTCTGTGCTTCGAGGAGGGCAGCCACCCACCACCGCTCCCCCCGGCATCCCTGTGCTTGCGGGCTGCGGATCTCCGGGCAGCCAGAGCCCAGGACTCGGCATCAAGCAGTGAAGGGGAATAAATATAACATGGGGAAACCATGGCTTGGAGGGAGATTTGAGTCACAAATCCGATGGCACTGTCCGCTGTCAGTCGGCAACTTGGGTTGCGCTGTGAAGTCATTTAGCAGATGGCAGCGCTAGTGTGGTTTGCATCTCATGCTAGTGGGGAGCTCGGGGGGTTAATTCCAAATTTAAATGCAGCATGGAAAGGAAAAAGTATGTACAGGATCCATACTGAGAAAGCTGTTTGTCAGTGGCCTTTACCTGGTGATTAAAGTCAACTCATGCTGATCAGCATTTAAACTTCTAACCGAAGGGCGGATCTGCTAGCAATAGGATGTGTGCATATGGATGAAAGAAGGAAAACAGGTAACTTGGGGTTTCTAAAATGCACAAAGGGAAATTAATTCTTTTATCCACTGCCGGAACTTCACATGCTGTTTCTCCCAGGGAATCCTCTCGTCAGGAGCTTGAGAGAAGGATTTTGAAGACTGAAATGACTGTATTTTCTAGAGAGAACAGCACAACTGACTAAATAACACAGTAAATGACAGATCTGTTCAACTGAGGTAACTTAAAATCTTCCATTTTGCTGGCTCCCCTCATTCCTAGCTCCTACATTGGCATTCCCACACCACACCACACCGAACTGGAGCTATCACACCCCCAAGTGCACTCTGACATCTCTGCATGGGGCTTTCTTCACTGTATACAGTGGAAACATCCTGACTTCCCATACAGTGAATGGGAGAAAGTCTTTAGTACTTCTCACTGACTACAATCACAAATGGCAAGCTGCACAAGGCACCTAGAAATGAAGTAGTGTATTGGTGAGCATTACTGCTTCAGCATCTTGTGCCTCTTATCATGCTACCCCTGGCATGAGTATTTCTGCACTTGCTGCCCTGACATAGGTAGAAGCTCTCCTAAACCTTGGGTAATTTGACCCAAGGCTGATCAAATTTAAGTACACCATAACTCCTGACAGTGTCCTTTAAAAATTGGTCTCTGCATACTGGAAAAAAAATATTCCCCCATTTGTAATAATCACATTTTCCTTTGCTTCTCTAAGTTTAGCACACTTTGTTTTGCACTCTGTAATGGCCTGAGCAGAATATGCCATGCTCAAGTCTATCTAGCAAGCTGGAACAGTGATAGCAATTTTAATTAATCACTGTAAAGGTCTATTTTGTATGAAGAAGGCTCAGCCTTTTTGACCCATTAATTAAATTGTGGAATTTACAGTTCCTTGAAAATGTTGAAGCAGCAAAAGATTAGGCAGATCTGAGCTGTATTTGAAATGGAAATTGAGACACATTGGACTGTGGATAGGGAAGAGCAAAGTGACATGTTAAAAAAATGCTTTTAGTTGAACAGCCATCCTCTAAGCCAAAGCCAACTGGAAACATGAATTTTCCGTGACAAAAATAATACATCAGCAAGAGGCAGTATGTTAGATCTTTAGGGGTGAATTGTCCAAGCTCCTTTAATCCCAACAGAAACTCCAGCTTCCACAGCAAGAATCTGGTTTCCACACATTCGTGAGTGAAACAATCTAAATTATTCCTCATTGTTAAGGAATTAAATCCTGACGTGTTTGGGCAATGCCCTGGAAAAGTGAAGGCTGACTGATTAAAAAGACAGAGCAAAGAACGTGGGTCCCTCCGGCCCCAGCAGAGCTCCCAGCTCACAGCCTGTCTGCAGGCGAGTCACCCGCACGTCTTGTGCCGCAAATGAAACCGCAGAGGTGGGCGTAAGCACCAGGCTCTTATTGTAATTCAAAATGTCTCTCATTGCTGAGGCAGGGATAGTAAATATTTTATTGAAAAAGTAGTGGCTTATAATGTTAAATTCATTGATAAGGAGGCTCAGACTCCTTTAAATTCTTTACGTTGGTTACTAGCGTAAGAATCAGTTTAGTAAAACTAGTGGGTATTTCTTCTGGGAAATTCTGGTGGAGTATAGAAGAGAATTGTACATATTTCTCTGTTCTATCTTGTAATATTGAATTAATTAACACAGGGACCTGCTGCGGATCCCACTCAGACAAACAACTGGAACTCTGACTTATGTAAAGCACATTAGCAATAGACATACATCTCTTAAATCACTGTTACTTGTTTGCATTCTCAAAGCATTAAAAATCTCTGCAATAAATGCACCATAGACATGGAGTAAAAAATGCTGCCTGTCTCAAAGCCTTGAAGCATTGACACCACTTTACTCCAGGGAAAAGTCTGAGGTCTGAGCTAAGTTCACGTATTTGGATTCAGTTGGATTTGGGTTTATAGCTTGTGTCTGGCTGCGAGGTGGACCGGAAAGGAGGATCGAGCAGATCTGGGATGTCAGGAAGAGGGGTACACACAGGGGTTGCAATGCACACAATTCAGATGGTGTGATTTTGGCTTTCTGTTGATTTCTTGAATCTTCAGGGCTTGTATCAACAGAAATGTGCTTGACTAAGTTAACATTTTTTCATCTACTAAGATTTTACACTTCTTTTTCCCCCAAAAGAGGCCAAGAGAGATCTGTACTTAAATTGTAGTTGAGAAACTTTGCATCAGCCAAAGTAATTTAATCACAAAATTTAAATCATTATCAACACTTAATGTTCATCTACTTGCTTCCCACCTCCACAGACTGTCCATGCTTCTTGAATTCGCTGCTGTCCCCAACCACAGGTATGGACCCTCCCTCCCCCAGTGCTGGTAATCCCTGTCGCCATCCTGTAAGCAGAATGGCTACCCCAAGGTGTGCACATATCTCATTTGGGCCAGTGTCCCGGCAGCTTAGACATGCAAATATTTGGCTGTTTAATGTTTGGAGGCTCAGACCGCAGCTCCATTGGGAAAACCATTCAAGAAACTTGATTTGGTATATGGATTAAGAACGATTAGAGTAAAATTCTGTTCTGCATGACTAGATAATTGTTTTTCTAAAATCTTTCCTAAATAAGATAATATTCCTCTCTCTCAGACAGTGGTGTTCCTAGGATTTCTCCAGCCAGTCATTATGTCTAGGACAAGCCTTTGGCCTCCTTACTCTTGGCATGACAGTATTAACAATCCTTACAAAAACATTTATCCACATCTTAAGCCTTCTTGGCAGTATTAAATCATCTACCATCCCACGTATACAAGCTGGCTGATGGATGTATGCAAATGCCTAGCGGTAGGAAAAGACTTTTTAATATACAGCCCCAGTAAATTACTGAGATTATTACAAGAAGAGTGAAGGCATGATAATTTGTTCTGTTGTTGACTATGTATTCCCAGGATACAACAGTGATAGGCAGGCAGGCAGATAGGTGTTTGGGATACCTATCTAGCTGAGAATCTCAAATATAAATCATGTTCTGTGTTATCCAATTATTTGCTTTGTAGCTTCTCTAGCTACACGAGCACTACCCTCTTTCTAAGTCTCCTCGGTTTCTAATTTAGGTGAATAAAGAAGTCAACCTTTCCATTTCTATTTCCTTCCTACAAATAGCTGCCAGCACGGAGCGTGATGCAGAGCAGCAGGTATTCTGTACCCCAGCGCAGTCCGTTGCTGCTGAGGCCACAGCTACGGCTCTGCGTTGTGCCTGAGCCTGGGAAAAACACAGATGTCCACGTGTTACTGCAGGGCTGATAAATTCAAGCCCATCCGTTGCCTCAGGAGCCAGTGGTGCGAGGTCGGAGCTGCCAGCTCGGCCGGGGGTGGGGGGGCGCAGTTCGCCACTGCGCTCCTCAGGAATCGCTTTCCAGCGATCGCAGCTCAGCGTTGTCATTTAAAAAGTGGCAGCAGGTGGCGGTCAGGAGCCCGCAGAGCGGCCACGGGCTCGTAGGTGACAAATCCGGAGCTCCCCGGGGGTGATGCTGTGCCCAGCGCACCTGCAGCTGCAGCCCCACCGGGGCGCTGGGAAGCTGCAGCCCCCTTCTCCTTCCTCATTCCCCCTTCCCACTATTTCGAGAAAGGTCACAGAGCAGGAGGAACTCCAAATCCCATTTCAAAATGCAGTTTCAGCTTTAGCTCTGGCTTGGTAATGAATTTGGGAAAAAAAAAAAATCCTACAGAAAGGATATAATTTTATAGTAGATTCTAGCAGCTCGTAGAAAACTATCCATTTAATTCTCCACTTTAAATCCTTTTGGACTTCTCCATAGAGGAAATACTTACTTGATGGAGCTGAAAAATACATTCCCAGAGTTGGAGCTGAGAGGGACAGGACAATTAATTTTCAATATCTTTATTTTTGTTCCATTTATTTTTCTTCTTAGTATTATTTTGCATTTAGTGGAGAATTTTTTTTTTAAACCGCTCAAGATGCTTTTCTGCAGTTATTTTTATTTCATTGCCTGCCTTCTGAACTAGTATCCAAGCACTTATGGGAGAAGATTTATGGATGTGGAAGCAGGAGGTTTGCTGTCAATGAGGCTTGCTTTGCAAGCAGAGACCTGTGCCTGAGTAGGTCAGCAGAATGCATTGCATAAAAGAAAGAAAAATATATTCGTTTTGAAAATAAAAAAGAAAGCGAGATGAGGGGAGATTGCGTGCATCTGTTATTTATTTCTACAATTAGCAGCCGACTGTGCTCTGCATTTCAAGCAGATTAAGGTCTTCCTTCTCCTTTTCAACAACAAAAAAAATCTGTTTAGTGGCAGTGTTACATATTATACTAGGACTTAGTTTTTTTATTACACTTTTTTGTCACCAAGTGTGCTTTATAAAGCAGAATAAAATCTCTTAAATGACTATCAGAACTTGGCCTCATCAGCACAGCAATAATAAAAAAGCTTACTATTTATGTAGCTTTTGACACATCAAAACTTTCTGCAGACCTTCAGTACATAGCCACAGGAGACCTTTCCACGCTACATATGTTAAGACCATCAGAGCTAGCAGGCAGTATTTTCCCAGCACTCTTGTTTACGGGTGCCAGGTTGCAGGCAGCTGGCCCAGGCTGTGGGCAGGGGCGGCCGATGCGAGCAGGGGCTTCTCAGCAGAGCACGGGCACAACTACTGGCCCTGCACCATCCCAGGGCAGATGGCATGGCTGGCTGCCATCCCAAGCTTTGTCTGTGTAAACCTGGGCTGCTGGCTTCCAGAAGCCATCTGAGACCTCCTACGCTTGTATTTTTGACAAGTCTTGCTTACCCCTGCATCATGCGATATGGGGGCAATCTTGAACTAGCCTGTGGGCTTGGCATCAGCCTGGAGTTCCTGCCAAGGAGCAAAAATGGAGTAGAAACAGCCTGCATCTGAAGCCCAGGCCATATGTGAGATTTTTTCCACCAGATGCTGGCCCTGCCTGTGGCCCCAGCTGCAATTAGGATGCACAAGGACAGTGTGCTTGGCCTCACTACTGCTACTGACACTCAGTGCTAGCAGAGCCCTGCTGTCAGGGCTCGTCATCTATTTGAGAAGTATCTGGGGGCAAAAGGGAGTTAAAGTGAGTAAGACAACTGAAAAAAGGCTTAGATCAGTGTTTCAGGAAGCCATCTGTGCCGAGACAGCTACAACAGAGAACAGGCAGTTGAGCGGAAGAGTGAGTGGCAAAGTAGCTCTGCGTATAGTGAGGAGACATTATTGCTAAACAGTCCCTGGTTTTGGTGACACCTTTTAGAAATTTAAAAGTAATTCTTCTAAAAATAAAGAGGTCTGTAACAGACTTTGGATTGGAAAAAGCCTTTAAGTTCTGTTCTTTAGACATGCTTCTGAAGGTCAAGCTGAAGACAAGAGGTTTCATTTCCTACACACACTGATCTAAAGGAGGATTTGGAGCATCAGTTACATCCCTGTTGCTCACACTAAGGAGAGCCTTAGCAAAGGATTTCCCAAAGCATCTCCAAAGCAGTAGCCTGGAGTTAGCATCTTCCATGGAAACTTTCTAAAATCTTGCTCTTTCTCTGTGGAACAGGGTTGACTTTACATAACATCTGCCTCACTCCGTAACATGAGATCCATTACTAGTCTGCAAAATCAATTAGCAACTTAGCACTCAATATCCACCCCCTAAAAAAAAAAAAGAGCTGCTTATGTACTTATGACAATGTGTTAAACAATTTTTCAACTACAGGCATTATTGCTGGGGTGACCTCACATCCCATAAGGAAAAGAGTGTCCAAGATAGGAAACACATGCTTAAGATTTCTGCTGTCAGTATCAGTAAGATCAGGCATAGAGCAGTATCTGTGTAAGAACAAGAAATAACTATATAGCAGCAAAGCTGCTCATTATTATGCCCTCAAATTAGGGTGAAAGGGTTTTCCCTTGTGACCAGAAGACTTTGCATTTCTTATGCACTGACAATGTTTTCCGCAGTTATCCGGCTCTTGAGGAGGCTTCTCCACATACCCAGTTTACTATCACCATCTTCAGTGACGTTATTTTATTTTAAGGAAGTGAGGCTTCAAAAAACTAGCATCGTAGCAAATAATGCTCTTTTTTGTTCCTCTCTGTGATCACATAGGTAGATCTGTTTTAAGCCTGATTTTTCAGTTGTGATAGACATTTGTATTTCTTTCCCATGTGCCTCTGTGCACACATGCATGTACAGTTCTCTCAGGGGCTGTACTGTGTGAGTTTTTGGGAGGTGAAAGAAAACCTCTTATTTATTTCTGTTTGCTTGCTAACCTTTTAAATCAGAAGAAATAGCTTAATGACAGCATCAGGCTTGAAAGCACTACTCATTCTGCACCCACCGGTTTGACTCACAGTCAGCCTGACTCAAACCTTTCAGGAAGACAGGAGTTCCCTGGGGTGTGCTGACCTCCAGCTTTTTGACGAATCCTTTAAAAGAAACAAAACAGAACAAGGTCTCTTGGTACTTACAGTTTGTCTCGACCTGTGCTTTGGTGAGTAGCACCTTATCCTTGTCTGAGCACTGTTTCTTCTAGAAGAGGCTGAGAGAAAAAAAAATTCAAGGGTATTTACATGAGTTAAAAACATAACAGGGAAAGTCAGGGAGTGCAAAAGATCGGCTTCTGCACAGTGCAGAAACAACCACGCAAACTTCAGACTAACGAGTGTGGGTACCAGCAGCAGTCTAGATGCAGCAGCACAGAGATTAGAGCAGGCTGCCAAACTCACTGACGAGGCAGGGTAAATGGGCTGCGTGCTGGGTTTCATGCTGCTGTAGTTTGACTGACTCTGCTCCCCGAGCTAGGCATCATATTTTCATGCATACCGTCAGTGCCTCATATAACCAGCCTCCCTGAAAAACCCTATGACATGAAAATGTTCAGATCACCCACAGAAAAAAAAAAAGGAAGATGATCTTGAAGTGGGAGCCATTGCAGGAAATAAGAAGCATAGAGCTGGTAGGTAAAGGTTTCTGGGATAAGTCTGCCCTTGTCCGAAATACCCGTGCACATAACCCATAGCATATACTTGTGAAAAATCCAGGCAGTCGATAGTGCTGGCGAGTGCCCGTCCCCAGCACCCTGCCGTCAGCTCTGTGGCATCGTACAGCCAGTGCTCAGGGTAATGTTTTCAAGAGAAGTTCTGTCTTTGCGGTGGTTGAAGAAATTTCCGCAGGCACTCAGTTTACAAAGTACACAGGTGTGAGGTACCTTCCTGTAAGGTGGCATTGTTTCCTTTAGTGCCATTTGATTTTCTTTACTGAGTCTTTCCCCATGTTTTTCTATTCATGTGTTTCAGGTCCAATTTCAATTGACTTTTCATTTCCTGTGAATTTAAATACCAAGTCATCTGCCCTGGAAATTTCTTCGTAGATTGAGACTTTATATTCCTCTCTAGATCTTTTATTATTTAAATGAAAGCAATTAGTAGGTGAAAATTGTCTTCCTTGATACTGAAACCTCCATTTCAATCAAACATTTGCCATGTTATAATCTATTCCATTGCTATATCTTTCCATACGTACTAATAGAAGAAAAGGTTTTCTGTTATTGCATATTTAGAATCCTCTTTTTTATCACTATTCTCAAAGTGGTCTCTCATATGAGTTACATCACTAGTGTGCAGAAGGATTAGTCTACTTTTTCCCATCGTTTTCTATGTCAATTGTTAGACTTCAAAAAGCAGAATACACGTGGCAGCTGGGTGCTAGTAATTTAAAGTCTGACCCTGTGTCTTTTGCATCTAAACTGTACTGTCAGGTTTCATTACATGAATTTGTCACTGTTCTGTTTTGTCTTTACATCACAATCCTTAGCTGGCTTTCTATTTTTTTTTTTCTTTTTCCTTTTGAGTTATGTTTTGAGCCTCATGCTGCATTTGCCTGCACAAATGGAATAAAACAGGTTAAAAACCCCAAACCTTTATCTACCAACACACTAATTTTATTTCTAGCCACATTTTGAGACAGCAAATTTGTTTTCAGACCAAAAATATCTATGATGCAATTTTTTAAAACTGTGGGTAACATACTTAAGCCTTTGATGGCACTGTTAAAAAGATAAACCTATTCTGAAGCAGCAACCTTTACCCTCCATGCAGAAAATAGTCTGCATTTATAAACTACCAGACACTGATGAAAATCGGAGCAAGAAAGGGAAGGAAAAGTAGAGGACAACATTTCCCAGGTTACCTTAAAATAAAAAATTATTCTTAAGTTTTTTGGAAGGTGGCTTTCATGAGAAAAAAAAAAACATGCTGGACCTATTAATACTCAGCTGCAGCAAGACTTCTCTTCTTAAATAGCACATTTCCATCTCCAGCACACTGGAGCTGTATCAAAGGCAACCCCCTCCCCTGGTGCCTCAGTGCCAGTGCTCACCTCCTCGCTTCAGCCAAGGGGCTCAGCTCATTCATAGCAATGCAAGGATAAAAGAGGAATCACTTGTTTCATGCGTGCTGCTGAAGAGTAACTAGAAGGAACCTGGCCTCATGCAGCTGTGCTGCTTTTCCCTCATCCCAGGAGATGCTGGTCTTTATCCCAAGAGGCTTCAAAGCAGAGAGATAAATCACTGAAGTTAGGTGCTGAGCCTTGGAGTGGAAAGGAGAAGGAATTCAGTCCATCTTCTTTCTTTTGGTAACAAAAAAGTCCTCTACCATGCATCCAGGATGGGATGTGGAACCATATGTGGTTCTTTGATGCAGTTGAGAGGAGAGGCTACCTGCTTCACGCTGACACTTTTTCTGCCCAGTCCAGGCAAGCAAGCTGCTCCAGCAGCACCAGACCTCCACAAGCACACAAGCCCAAAGCTGTTCCTGCAGCTCTCTGGTGTTGTGGAGAGCCTGTCTCCTGACTGTCCCAGGCAGTAACTTTTCTGGTGGGTCACCTGGACCTGGAGCCTCCAAGGAACCACCATAGCAACTGCCATGCTAGCAATGCCAATGAGGTGGGAAGCGGGTACCACGGCACAAAACTAAGGCACATCTGTAGCCTCTAAGCTTTCCCCTTCCTGAGTTTTCAAAAAGGCTACTACAATGCTAAGATAATTATTTATAAAATAATAACATTAAAAACTTTAGTCACCTTAAATACAAAAGTTGGTTCCTTCTCTCCTGTTGTTCTCCCCCTGCCCCTCAAAAAAAATTATTATTGTATTTCATTTTTATTTGTATTTTCTAAAGAGCAATGCATTTCCAGGAAAAGGATTAAATCTCTCAAAGTGAGGTAATAAAACTGAAGCTGTAATGAAACTCACTGGGAGATATTTCATTTAGGCACTGGAATAAAAGTCTACTTACATTCCTGATCAGAATAATTCATGACCAAAATGCCTCATCCTATTTTTAATTATCCTTGTTTTTCAAATAAAAGTTATAGATGGTTTGGCTAAATTATTGCCTGTCAAACTTAGGCTGTGAATGGCTCAGTGAGTCTCAAGGGGCGCTTTCAGTTTTTAGGGCAATTCATTTATTTATTTGGCTGTACTAATAAAGCACAAATCTGGAGATTTACATTCTTATTCTACTACTTAAAATGTATGAACCATAAGGAAGGGACAGCCAGAATAAACAAGAAAGAGCTTGTACAGAAGCTCTGAACAACTTTGCTATTTTTTTTCTACCAAGATTTGAAAAAAAGAGCTTTTCCTTAAAATTCTAGGGAAGAATACAATAGTTACATAATTGAGATCTATTCCTGCTTTTCAAAAAGTATCTAAAGTGCTTTATTAAACCAAGAATCAAAGCATCATGGCACATTTAATCTGATTTGCTAATAATGGTTGCTGTAAATACATTGTATTTAGTGACCTGACACAATATACTTGTTTGTACACTGAAACACGGAAAAGATACAGCTTGCTTATTTCAGAGAAGCATTAAAATACAATAGGAGAGATACAAAACAGAAGGCAGTGGGAAAGCTATTGTGGCTCATAATGTACTTTTCAAACCAGCGTAGTTAAATTAATTCTAGAAAATATTATTCCCTCAAATCAGAAAGGTTTGCAGTAGAAAGGGATGTTATTGACTTGTTATCAAAAACCAAAGGGGGATTTTCCCCTCTGTCTATGCTGAAACAAACACCTTTATACCAGAAACTGTAATGGAAAATTATATAGATTCTTTTTCTCTCCCCAGTCCGCAGAAGAATACAACGTGTGATATTCTAGCAGCCTTATGAATTCTTTAAGTAAAATAACTGCATCTTCATATTCCTCTACTAGTATAACTCTGGGGCGGCCAAGCAAACACAAATTTCCCAGATGTGCTCCAAGTATGACTCTTCTCCTTTACTGGAAAGGCACACAGCAGAACAACCTAAGATTAGGTCAATTTGCTTTGCAGCTGCTCCTTCCACAGGAAGGTTCACCTCCCCCAGCCTTTACTGCAAGCACCATCCCTCCCCTCTTCATTTCTCCATAACTAGCCCTTTACCCATTAGCCAATGTTAACAAACTACTCCACAGCATCTCGGCCATCAGTCCTTGTTTCTCTTGTTCAAATTGACAGCCACAGCTCAAGTCCAGATTCACCACTCAGGTGAATTAGTTCAATGAGCGATGAATTCAGTTATTCATTAGTGAATCAGTTCGAAACATTACAAGATATCCAGCAATCAGGTCCAAACAAGTCATCAATTCTTTCATAGACATATAATCAGTTTCTCAGGAAAACGCATGATCCAACATCTATCGATTATTCTATCATTTATCTATCAAACGTTCCTGAATTAGTTAATTATCTATGCCAGGTATGCACATAAGCCCCAATCATTACTACACGATTTTCTGATGTCTTCCAATCTGCATGTTCTCATTTGTATTGCCCTTTTCTCAGTTCTTTCATAATCCAAAGAGATCTTGCTCCCTAGTTTACTTTCTAACTTATCCATCACACCTTTAAACACCCCTCAATTTAGCTATATAATTAGAATAATGAGACTTACTGCTCTTCAAGCCTGCATGGCATTGATTTAGCCTACAGACCTAATCAATGTGGTCTTTCTCTGGCCCTAAACACCAGTACTGTGTAAGTGTTATCTTTAACAAATTACAGATCTACTTCAGCAAACAAGGCCTCATGCAAAGCCAAAGGAAGAAGAGAAATTTTCCTCTATAGCTCAAGCATCTTTGAACCAGGAACATTGTTCACTCTACAAATGCACTTTACTAATATATTATGTATATCTAATACTGAGATCTAAGAAAAAATCCTGTCTTCTTGGTATTTGGTGTTAGAGAGACCAATGCTTACCCACACAAACATGAAAATTCTAGTGTAGGTACTACAAGGAAAAAAGTGCACCACTCACCTTGGCATGTGGACTATATTAATTTATCTGAAAGAAAAAAAAAAAAAAAGACTGTTCTTTCTGCTCTTCCACAAGATTTTTTTTTTTTTGCAGCTGGACTGTTGCAGAAGATTCATCAAAAAATTTTAGAGTGGCTTCCATGTAGTTGTGGTGATGAGAGTACGTTTAGTCTTCATTACCCAGTACATCTTAAATTGCTTCCTGCTCTCTAGCTCTGATGGACCATTGTTCACTACCCTATTGTCGTGTATAAGCCGTCAACTTGAATACTGAGAAACTCACAATGGGACATTGAAGTTATCTTCACAACACAACTAAAAAACACTCACCAAACCAAAACATGCCATGCAGTATAATGTAGGAGCAAGAATCTGAGCAGATTAATCATTTCAGATGGTAAACATCTTGCCAAATATCTGTTTATCTCAGACTGTGAATGAAAGCAGGGGGAGGTTTGCACAAGGAGAGGATATACCACGGAGCATGGAAAGCCAACGTGCCAGTGCAGAGCAAATGTAAATCTGTCACTGCTTGCCAAACTGAATCAAGCCCATGTAATCTTATTTCTCAGCTCCTCTGAAGCTAAGTTTGTCAGATGGGCCGACGTTAGTGATGACATAAAATAGAGGAACAATAACTGGTGAACATAAGGATGTACCCAAAATTAATATGGTTAGGAATGGGAGTTCAGCAAACGGAAATAAAAGTTATATCCCTATTTAATACTCTCTGTAAGAAGAGAATGCCCTTTTCAAGTAATACAAAATATAAAAATATGAAAAGCAGGGAAAATCACTGCACAGCTAGCTATCTGCTTTACAACATTTACTGACTCCAGATGCTTAAGTGTCTTCTTCAGAGTAAGCAATGCAAAAAACATTTTAAAAATAATAAAATACAGGAAAGTGGTTGATTTTGACGGCAGGTTCACACATACAAAAATCAAAGGTAACTTACCGCTTTCCCAAGTCATACAAACGACAAAGTAAAATACATGTTTTTAATTTATTAATTTTGTTATACTTTCTTTGCTAAGGAGTAAGGAGCTGAATTTAGTGAAGGTGAAAAATAAGCCCTTAAAAATGACAATATGACAATATTCAAAAACCAGCAAAATAGAAACAAAAGTAAAACACGATTTCTAAGATAAAGGCAGTGAGAATGGTTACGACTATAAAAGAAAACAGAAATTCACAATGAAGAGGCTCACTGAGCTATCTCCAGCTATATTATCAGTGGTGAACTATCAGGCAGATGCACCCCATGGCATCTGTCATCACAATTGGATTCCAGAGAGTTTTATAAAAAAATACAGCCTGCCTGCGTTACCAGACAGTGCCTTGGCTGACCTGAGCACAGTTGTGTTGGATATAAAGCCAAATTAAACTCACAGGGATTAAGCTGAGGTTAACCAGCACAGCCGTTCCTGACCCTGGCGATGAATGAGTTATTTCGCTATTTATGTTTGGGAGATGGCCAAATGTCAAAGTAGTCTTTTTACAGCTGCTGTAGCCTCACCTCACTGCCATTTGTACACAGGTTTCAAATATTCCTGCGATGCTCAGGCAGTTCAGTTTGCAGTGGGTCAGAAAATCTGCTCTGTTCCCGGAAAGCATTTGACTTTTCACTTAGGATACCAAAAAAAAATTAAAAAAAAAAAATAAAATAAATCACACACGCAATTACCCTAGTCTAAAATTTCTTTGGGTTTTGCCTCAGCAGAACTTGCTTTCTGGTTATCATCATCTGGTGAATCTCCAACTTTCTATGAAAGACAACCCGCGTCTAGGGTAAATGTCCTCCAAACCCAGAAAGGAGGGCATGGCCTCTAGGCAGTGAGGAAAGACATGGAGGGGGGGAAGACAGATTGTAGCCTGTGCCCTCCTGCTTAGGCTGGGATTGGTGTTTTGAGGCTCCCTGCTGCCCTTCAGCGCCCTGTACAGGCTGGGCTACTGCATCCTGGCTACTGGTTCCAGGAGTGGAAACGCCCAGACAAGGACAGAGCAGATGTTGAGGCCACGCTGCTTTGCTTGATGTCCAGAGTTGGACCATGGCAGAAGTGGCACTTGGGGCAGGAGCTCTGTTTTTGCAGCAATACCTGTGGTGGCTGCAGGCCCTGGGATCTTCTCTGGGGTGCAGGGCAGGGCCCCAATGCTCATGTGCTGCCCTGCACAGGGCATCCCAGAGAGTGCTGGGGGACTGCAGGGCATGTTCCCTCCGGTGCCGTGCAGCCTGCCTGGCATTTACTGGTGTGCAGACTGCGCCTGCACTCCTGCTTTTCCCAGCCACACCACAGGGATCCCTCAGCCAGCCGTTAGCGCTTCTGAAACATCATGGAGATTGGGGAGGTCCCCCACAAGTGGTTCAGATTGAATGGAACAAAAACCTCTTTCACTTGGAGGATGGTCAAGCCATGGAACAGGTTGCCCAGAGTGTTTGTGTAGCCTTCATCTTTGGAAGTTTAAAGACCCAACTGGCTGAAACTCTGACACACCTTATCTGTCCCCATAGATGACCCTGCTTGGAGAAGGAGGTTGGACTAAAGACCTCTTAGGTCACTTTCAATTTGCATTATCCTATGATCTTACTTTTTTTTTGTTTGTTTGTTTATCTTTTTTTCCTTCTTCCTCAGCCCTACTTACAGAAAGATTGTTAGGGAAATGTTCTAAAAGTGAAGTCATAGCAATGATAAAAATGCACAGCAGCACTGCAAGTATTTTAGCTCAGAAGGATTATCTCATGGCCACATGCAATGACTCTCAACAAAAGCTGTGTTGACATCTTTGTCATTTCCACAGTCATCAAAAGCTCAAGAGATTAAGAAAATTTATACAGAGTTTTCTAGATTTTAAACTTGGAACTTTAAAAGACTTAGAAATGTAGGCTCAAACGGTCACCTGGAAATGACCAAAGCAGGTTCATGAGATCCCGCATTTCTTATATGACATTTTTTTGTGGTTGCTGATGCCTACAAAATGCCAAGTACTCTAAATATCTCTCCTACAGTATCAGAAACTATGTTTTTACCTATGCTCTGGTGACTTTTGAAATTCCTGCCCTAATTCTGAGAGAATGCAAGCAGTAAATCAGCAGGAATATATCTATTTTCCATCAGGCCTCAAGTCACAGTACAGCAGTCCATGCCTCCTTTAGGAAGCTTTCAGTAATCTGCAAGTTAAATCAGCAAAAGTTGAAGATCATTAATTTAAAACATCTGACATATTTATGAGATGCAAGTTCACTGAGCAGAGCTGCATCTCAAGAAAAAGCAAAATTCATGTTCCTGATTTAGACAAATTAGTAAAACACTCAGAACTGACAGAGCCAGACCTGCTTGCTCGGCTAGCGGTCCTACCTCGTCAGGCGAGCTCCAGGCCCTTTCTGCTAGCTGATCTCCAGCTACCCACTCCTACAACTGATCCTGGGTCTTAAACTCTGTTCAAACAATACAAATAACCTTAATTCTATTTCTCAAACTGAGAAATGTAAGTGACATGAGCTGCTTAGCCAGCAGAATTGAGAAAGGAAAGGGGGAAGAAAGAAAACCCACACTTAATAAAAAGTGTTTTATTTTCTACAACACCCATCGAGGTTCCAATGTGCAGCAGAGAAGGTGACTTTTAGTTTACTGGAAACATTTCTAAATGCCTTAAAGTGACTCTATAACTCTTTCTCCACAGTTAACTGAGATAAGAGAAAGTAGAATTTATCATAACTTAGAGTGAAGCTAACTTCCAAGTAGGTGTTAACTGTAGACATGCAGCTCTGTTTATCAACTTTACACCAAAAAAAAAAATCGCATTGTGCTAAGCCCGGGCAAGGTGCTGTGCAGACAGGATGTTACGTTCTGCCCACCTGCAATGTTTTAACAAACAGGCAGAAGACAGACAGAAGGGGCAACTTCCCTATATTATTATTTATCTCACCAAAAAGCAGTATCACAGTTTATCACCTTCTCTTACTACTGGCTGTGTGTTGTGAGCTCCACCTCCTGAATATTTCCCTGCTCTTACACTAACTGGAAGAGAGCAGTGGCTAGTTTCTCCCTGAACTTGCCTTTCTCCTCTCGGTTCCCTATATAGCATTTCCTTTATTCACCGATTCCTGCAACAAACACTTGGCTGGAAATGCCATAGCTGAAGAGATGGGCAAAGCCTCAAAGAAGCAGAGAAGAATAAGTGAGGCCCAACTTGCTGTGCTGTTCTCTACAAGAGCCCAGCTCTCAGGAAAAATAACCACCGGCTCCCGAGAAATCATCAGCATGCCAGGACAGCCGCGTGCTGGCAGGGAGGTAATGATGGAGAAAGGAGCAACCTGGGCAGCACCAGTGGAAATCTCCCTGCGCAGCAGAGCCACTGGCATCACTAAACAGCCTGAGCGACACCTGGGTATCGTTGCTTATTTTGTGCAGCACACAGCTGGACTCCCAGTGCCAAGAAATTAAAAACCCATCAGCTTTATTGGCCTGTTGATGCCAGGGCAATTAGCATTCATTTCTGACAGCATATGCCCGTGCACTGCCCTGGCTCACGTGAACAGATCTTCCCCCAGTCCGGGCTGCTCACTCCGTGCATGGCAGGGCCTGTCAGTGGCAGAGGTGGCTGCCACATCTGGGAGTCCCTCTCTGCCCCTCTATTTGTTCAAAGCTGTAGGAGCAACGAGGTTAGAAGCAGCAGCATCCTCCATCCATGCGGAAAGAGTAAAACATCCTGGTCATTAGTTCCCATTGGATCAGTAAAAGCAGCAGCACTAAAATTCTTGCCTTCTTATGCAAAGAAATAAGTTTCAAAGCCAGGAAGAGGCATTTGAGGGGGAAAAAAATGCAGAGGATCCCTGTTTACCATCTACAAGAGGTCTCCCTGATTGTTTAATTAAGTGCGCATATTTGGAAGTGCGTAATAGTTAAATTAAAGCCCAGATATTATTTCTTCAGGAGCTGTGTTTTTATATCAGATTTCTGCATTTATAATTGAGTAGATCACATCACAACAACATGTATTTAAATCAGGCCATACTTCTAAATTTACCTAACCTCCACACATAAAATCTCCCAGCAGGTGCCTTGTTAAACAATAAGGAACATGGGAGGCAGATTGCTGTTATGAAACCTTGGGTGAAAGCTAACTCTAATTACATGCTTGCATTTCTTTACCAGTTGTAATAGTAAATCTTTCTATGGTACAAATAGAGACTTTTGCACTTGAAGCTAGGAAGCTAAGTAGTCTGATTTCAAGGCCTCAGTATTTAGGGCCTAAAAGCTCAGAGTATTAATATTTGTGAGCACCAAAGTATCTTTGAGAATATAAGCCTAGTCCCAAAGAATTTAAATACCTTTTTTTCTTCCATGCACCAAATGCAAAAGCAGAAAAACTAGCCATTATTGAGAAAGAAATTCCCACTTTTAATCTCCAGGAAGAAAAGATGCAATATGTATAGTGGACATAATCCAAACATTACTGGAACATTAAAAATATACAAGCTCCTTACACATACCTTAAGGAAAAGAAAGAATGCTGTGTTGTTAATTAAAAGCCTTTCCATTCAGCTTCAATTTTACTCCTCCTTTTATTAAAGCATTTAATGAATCTGTTAGTATTTTTCAAACGCGGATACTAACTACACTTACAAGTAGACTCTGGCAAATACATGAACCTCTGAATCCTCAGCTAACCCAGACCATAACTTGATCAGGAGCCTGAAGCAAGAGGCACACACGGTGATTTGTAAATAGATTGGAGATTTTTGTTCTTGGAATGCAAGTTGTGCTGCTTTACTCCTCCATACCAGAGCATAATCATGAATTTCAGTACAATTCAAATCCTATACTACTAAAGACTGAACAATAGGAAAGTTGAGTTGTGCTAAAATAAAGATTTAACTGAAAATTATCTTCTTGTAAATAAGAATGAACTACTTTTAAAATAAAAGCTTAATTATCAACTTCAGAGAAAACAAAAATACTAAATAAGATTATAGGTCTCAAAAAAAAAAAAAAAAGTAACTTCTTAGAAGCTACTGTCTTTTACTCAGCAAAGTAACAGCAATCTACAAAATGACATCACCACCCTCTTAAAGCACCTGTAAAAAACTTTAGCTAGCCACAAAGCCTTTTATAGCAGGAAATCAGGTGTGAAATTTGAGCTGAGTCCTGTGGCCTCCTGGGAAATGTTGTTTGGTAACTGGGTAGCCAGCTTGTTGCAGGTCTTGTTCTTGTCACAGAGGAAATTAAAGACATTTTTAGTAGAAGTTTATTTTTATTTACTTTTTAATCCTGCATGACAAGTCTTTAAATTGTATCTTTTTAGATATGACTTGACTAAGCCCTTTAATAAGGGAAAGAAAATTTGAATTCCTGGGGAGGGGATTATGGGTAATCTGCTACTTTAAAAAGGAATGAGTGAGCACTTTTCTGGTTTAATTTAATAGGGATTGCATGAGGAGCTCTCAGGAGAAAGAAATGCTGTTGCTGGCATTCACGTTAGATGGATATTCATTTTCATTAGATGGGAGTTTACAGATAGAATATTCCGTTAGGGGTCTTCTTTGAGTTGGGCAGTCTGTAGAAACAAGAAATTTGGCTCTGAACAGCTTTTGCCCCAAACAGAGGGAGTAGCAGAAAGGTGAGCAAGGAATGAACAGATAGTCCTCAGAGGAACTAGTGAGACTTTTTTTTTTTTTTTTTTTTTTTTTTTTTTTTCACTTTTCAAGCTATTCAGAAATTTTCTCTGGTTCTATTCTGAACAGGTCCTAAATATGAGAATTACAGTGGTTTCTCTGGAATTACAGAAATCTTTTACGGCAAGGGTAAGTTATTAGATGGTAGTTGGTCTTCCTTAGGGCATGTTGCCTTGGCTCTGACCTTCACTTTTCCATTGCAAAAGCCCTTCAGTAACCCCTGTTACTGAAGTTTGAGGGGTCTCCACACTCCTGCCTCACCTGAAAATGCTTTGGCTGTTTTTGGTATTTATAATGCCTCATTAATTTCTCAGGCAGCCTGGGTTATCTGTGGAAGCAGAAGATTAGCACCTTTGGAAACACTGTGTGGGGGTGTTTTTTTTTTTCCTTGGGAATCTGGTGGTATTGACTATGCTGAAGAACAATTAAGTATGCGAAGTCTTGCCTCATCAGCTTCTCTTTTGGGAGGTCTAAAGAGGTTTGAACTCTGATTGTATTAACTGACAGGAAACTCAACTGGTTCCCCTTCATCTGAGTTTCAATGTGATTATGGGCTATGTACAGCCTTGAGTAGGTGTAGTGCAAGAACAACTCTTCTCTCAGCTGCTTCTCTGCTCTATGAGAGCTTGTTGGCCTGCGACACTAGAGTAGAGGGGAAAAACCACCATCCTCAAGGAACGGGCATGCCTGGGGCAGAGGGATGCTGGGGGGCTTCATGCTGCTCACCTGTGCCTCTGTACTACAGCCCAATTTCTGAGTAGGAACATCCCAGAGCTCTAAGCCTCGTGATTATTTTTCCTTAGTCTGTCTCAGATTTTAATTGTTGCTGAATGGGGAAAAAGAGCACAGATATGAGGCATGCTTAAATCAAATAGTTGTCCCAATTCCACTCTCCTCCCCTGCAACATCTTCTGGGAGGTGAAATGAGCAGCACCACCCAGTAGTCTCATTTATTAGAAGACACTAATGAGCACATTCAATCTGAAGTGAAGACCTTGTTGTGCATAGGTCAGCTTCATTTGAAATCTAAGGAGACCCAGGGAACTGTTTTACTGCAAGATGTTAATTAGTTTTATTGAAAGCAACAGCAGTTTAAAAGCACAACAAAAATACTTTTTCTATGAGTGTTTTGCTGAGAAGATGAACTCACAACTAGTGACTGGGAGGGAGGGAGAGAAGAGAGCAAAAAGATAACCACTTGACTGAAAAAGATGGAAAAGTGTTACCATGGGCTTTAACAACTTATTATAATAGCCAATGATATCATCTTGATTTCACAGTGAAACTCAATTTTATGTGTCAGCAAAGCAATCTTAAACTGCTGAGCAGATGTCAGCTGCATATCTGCCATGTCAGTGATCTGGAAAGATGTTTTTCATGAGCAGTAGCAGAGTCATTGCAAGGAATTTTTTTTTTTTTTTCATATACTTTGCAATGAGTGTGGAGGGTTGCAAGGCTTTAAAAAAGTAATTCCTAATCTCTGGAAGTCATGGACTCTGTCCATTTATGCGGCTTTTATACAGAGTGTTTTCTGCAGCTATTAGGAGACAAGTGAGAAGCCTGGAGGAAGCTTTTGGATAAGGGGCTTTAGGAGAACACTTTAGGCAGGGCTGGTATTTCAGTTTGTTATTTTCAAACTAAATTCTACTGCAGATCTTCAGTCTTTGTAGAGACTGAGTAAATTCATAAAACTATTCCCTGAAATACTTGCTCAGCCTTTTAAAAATGAATTTAGTTCTGCACCTGAGCATCCCACTTCAGCTTCCTCGTGGCTGGTACTCCTGTGATTTGAGTTTTTACCGACACACACTGTTGGTGAAAGCATGGTTTAAACTCTTATGCATGAGTAATGATACTAGAAAGGAGTTTCGCCCACTTCTCACTATTACTAGTGGTATGTTGTTGCTAGAAGCTAGGTAAGACTTCGAAACATCTAGCATAAGATGAGAGAGTGGCGCATTATGAAAGAGAAAGAAGCCACTGCTATTGGGAACCTGAGGAGGGGGAAAATGAACATTAAAATTGGGAGTATCAGGTGCTCATCAGGCAAGCTGCCCACTGCCATGTGACTGAATCTGAACAGACCACACACAAGCTGTGGGGGACATACAACCTTGATTTTCTAAACAGATTATCACGTTTGTAATATTTAACCGGTCATATTTTCTATATGTCTCTTTCCCTGAATGAAGAGACTTGCTAAATAACCTCTCATATCATTTGCAGAGTGGTTGGGTTTTTTTTTTTTTTTCCCTCAGAGCTAAGATTGGACTTACAATTCCACTTTTTCCACTGAGGTCAGATATTTTGAAGAGCTCAAAATTTGTTAGTCTTTAATGGTGCAAAGATGGGACTAGTGATTGACCATGAGCTCGGTTCTGATATACCTTGGTTCAACTATTAAATTTGCTTGAACTTTGAAGTCTATGAACCTTGCTATAATTGTGCTCTCTATGGATTGAATTAGATACTGCTTCCCTATATCAAAAAAGTGACCTGAGTTTTAAAGGAGTAATGAAGGTGCTTAACTGGACAATAAGATCCCAGTAAATATCGACAAACACAGACTTGGTTTTTAATGAAGCTCAGAACTCCACATACACTCTGTGCTCAGAAAATCTGTTCTAAAGTATCATCAACTTTTTTTTTTTTTTGCAATTCTATATTTTTTTCAGTAATGCTTGCAATGCTGTTCTGTTGGTTTTCAAAGCACAATAGTTTTTGTTTTTCTTTTTGTTTTTCTTTCTCTTTTTTTTTTTTTTTTTTTTTTTTTTTTTTTTTTTTTTTTTTTTTTTTTTTTTCCTACTTTGGCTTAGCCAAGAGCTTGCAGTGCACAGCAGAGCTTGCAGCCCTAAGACACTGAAGCAGAGCATTTGGAGCAGTCCAATATCTCATCAGGATCAGTAATTTCACTCCTGCCATTGCAAAAGATTTTTCAGTATTTTAAGTATAGATGAAATTAATCCCATTTTAAGGTTATGACTAGTGGTTCTTTCATTTTCCATATTCAAATTTTCACCCTAGAGAATGCAGCCTAAAAGGAGAAATGTTGATCTTCAGCTCCAGTGAGACAAATGAAGAATGCTAGCTAGAGCAGCATCAATTTTGTCAGGATAGCATGCACAATGAGAGGAGGAAAGAAGTCTCTGATATCTCATTATCTATAAATAATGCAAATGACTATTTGAATGGAAAGAGATGAAACTACATGATTTATTCCACTTTTTTTCCAGTAAGATGGATTTATAGTGACTGCTGTGAAAGAATCTGTAAGTGGCTGGGCATGTTAAACAGAGGTCAAGATGGGTAGTGGAGAAGTGCAATCACCTGTAGTATTATTTTCTGATCATAAACAGTTGAGGAGGTAGAATGTATGTTTAGGACTACCGAAATTTGCCTTTATGTCTGAGTTGCCATTTTACATAGAAGCCAGGTACCCTTCACAGAAGTTATAAGCAATAGCATCCTCATAGTCTGCTCTCTTTGGACAGAAGATGGAAGTTTTGCATACAAACAGAAAAGCACTTCCAGCACCTTCATTACAGCCCAGTATGCTTTGAGCAGGGTTTGTCACCACTTCCCATTCATCATCCTGATTTTTGTCATAGAAATGAATAGGAGCTGTAAGTTCAAGATCAGTTCCTGAAATTAATCTTTCTAGGGATGCTTCCCCAGGTCCAGCAACAGACGAAATCCAAGGGCACAGATTCTACATCTGTGTCTTGTAGTTGCCGCTATCTACAACATCTTGCAGTGTCTGGGAAAACACTTCCTATTTTTTAATATCTTTCCTGTTATTGATCAAATCCTGCTGGCTATAGAGTTCAAAGGGGCTAGCCTTGATCTTATTCCAGTTATCCAAATCTCATGGATTTTGAGGTGAGCAGGCATGCTGTTTTGAGTGTCTGCATGCTGCTGGCCATTACCGTTACCAGGAGTCCTGCAGCTTTCTCTGATGATTTCATAACAGAAAGAAGAGCTGGAAGGGATGTCAGGAAGGTGATACTAACCCACCTTCCTGCTCCGAGGCAGAAACATCTCCTCCTAAGCAATTGCTGCTGGATGTTGGTCCAATCAGTCCTTATTAATCTCTATGAAGGTGAAGGCTACAAACTCCCTAGCCAGCCTATGCCAGCAGTTTTCCTGGGAGTCATTAAATAATTAGTACCTTACTTTAATTTGAATGAGTCAGGCTTTATCTTTCATCTAGTGGTTGTTTCTGTGCCTTTATGATACATTGAATAGTCATTTACCATTTGATATCTTCTCCCTCTGAATACATTTATGCATTGTAGTCAAGTCACTTCTGGGTAGCCTAAATAGATTTTGAGGAGTTAAACAAGTCTTTTTGCTGACACTGATTGTACAGATTGTATTTTGAAGTATAATGGCATCACTCTAATCAGCCCATGAGGAAGAAAAAACTTTTTTTCAAAGACAGTCAAACGAGGCATTGCACATCAAGTCCTTGCTATATCATCAGATATTCCAGGGAGACAACATTTGTCTGGGCTTTTTATAGCTGCCCTTAAAAAAAAAAAAAAAAAACCCAACAAAAAAGACCCAAAGAAAACTCTGCGTCCTGTGTTATAACATGAGATTGGTAAGAGATTAGCTTTTACTTGACACTGGCAACATCCCACCCGACTTGGCTGATGAGTTATTTCATGGCAGATGAATTGTCTTCATTCTAAAACATACCCATAAAAGAGCATGTGATTTAAGACACTTTTCCAGTTAGATTTGTGTGTGTATATATGCCATAGGCTCCTGTCTTCTCCATTAGAAAGCTGATCTGTTCATGGTGTCATTTCTGAGTTGCTACAGATGTTGGACAGTCTCTCAAGGTTTTCCGTTTGAAATCCCTGAAATCTGATTTAGTGAATTTGTTGCGTTGCAGCTTTAGCTGCAGAGGTAATCTCTTGTGAAGCATGTGTAACCTCTCAAGAAATTTGTGTATAACTGAAGAAATAACTTGTGCTTTTCTTAGAAGGAAAAGATGTGTTTTAAAAACTTTATTGCGCTATTCTTTACTGCTCACATTTGTTTGAGTTTGGGGAAAGGAAGAGGAGAATTACTGTAGTTCTTCTAACTGAAATTTTTGTTTTCCATTTTGAATAGCTATCAGATGAATGTGTTATGAGAAACAATTCATTTGTGATATTTGTGACACAGACACCCACCTTGAATGATTTACAAATAAATGGTGTCCTAAAAGAGAAGAGAATTACTTCCATGGGGTGATGCATTTCAATAGCTTTAAATAATTGCAGTTAGTAAGGGCACTGCTGATGATTGCTGCAATGTGTCAGCATTCATATTGAAATACACTGAGAAAGGGAGCTTCAATTGTAACTCCATTCTACAACCCACTTCAAGTAATTGAAATATTTCCCTTGACTTGAGTGGACTTTACTCTGCAAACAAGCTCCATCATAATCATCCAGGAGCTATCACTGCTGAGCTCTGCAGTGCGAGGCAGAGTAATCCGGTTTTCTTGCTTTTTTTTTTTTTGCATTGCCTTGTTACATCACAGAATGGGGTACAGACCCAAAGTGCAGGTCACAATAGAGTCTGAAGTCCTGAAGATGTGGGAGACTGCTTCAGCCGCTGTGCTCATTTCTTCTAATCGCGTAACATCTTTTATTTTCTTCAGCTGGCCATTTGTGTAGTGGCACTTCATTCCAGTGGTAGTGACAATGTGTTATCAAGAGAGAGATGAGTTAAAAGAGATGGCTCTAGAGATCATTAAAATTTCCATGCAAGAAAAAAGGATGAAGACTTATATTTGGCTATGTTAGAATTGCTGAACACTTTACTTAGTCTATGTAATTCCCCTAAAGAGAAATATGCCAGGGTGAATTCCCAAGTAGATTATAAAAAAAACTCTGTGGCTGGAAGCACAAGATCTTCAGTAAAGCACCCAGTTCCTGTTTTCTCGTTGCTCCTTCTAACACATGGATTTATTGTAGGCTCAAACATCATGCGCCATTCTTTAGACTTCCAGTTAAGGGAAAAATCTGGTTCATATTCTTGATGGGGTGTGTAACTTCAGCTGAAGGCTCGGAAAGTGCAGGAAATCAATGGGGTTCTGTTTTGCATAAAATTAACAGTGTGGAATTCAAGTGACTGCCTTCTGTACACAATTTAATTATTGGAAGCGTGACCCCCTTTGAAACTGAGCCCAGGAAACGCGTTTCTCTGTAAATGAATGAGCATTCTATTGCAGTGTAATGCACTGGAAAAGACTCCAATAAAATCAACTCGCTCACCCTAAATTCTTTTTTTTTTTCTTAGAGTAGTTCCTGTAAGGGAGGACAGCTGGAAATCCTCTTCCAGTAAATTTTGGGTTTAGTATCTCCAGGATATTCTTCTTCTTCCTATTGTACCCTCCCTTCCCAATCACTCAAAGGAACTGGCAGTTTTTATTTATCTGCAGAAAGCTTGTGCTTTTTACAGGAATAAAAAGAAAATAAAATAAGGGCTATTTGCAGAAAGCTTTTATAGGAATAAAAAGAAAAGAAAAGAAGGAACTGTACCTGTGTGGTCAGGATAAAATGTCATTAGCTGCAATATTGTTTCAGTTTCTTTCCATTATTTCATTAGAGAAATTAATGTTCCATTTCAAGTAAATGTTCAGATTCAAACAGGGAATCATTATTTTGTTAACATAATCCAAAGAACAGGACTATTCTTTGTCTCTATCTTTTGTCTTTATTTTTCAAGGACTCCACCAGGCCTTGGAGGACTCAATAGTGGGCTCTTTTGCTTTATATTTTTGGAACCTATAACTCTTTATTCAATATTTTCTTTTAGGAATTAATAACTTTGAATTCTCATTTTTCCCATTCCCTTTCTTTTTTACTGAACCTGACATTATTTATGATCGATGTGTATATGTTTGAGGTATCCATGCAATTGACAATTCAGTGAAGAAATTACTCAGGCATTTGAATAATTTAAAAAAGAAAAAAAAAAAAGGGAGGAAAATTCCAACATAGAAGATTGTTAATCTTGTTCATCTTTAGCATATTGAAGACATATACTTCATGAATTGCTTTAAAAATTCCATTAATGGTGCTGGAGGCTTTGCCTCCTCCCAATCTGTAAGGCTATTAATACAGCCCAAGATATTGGTAACGCCTTTCTATTATAATTTCTTGGTATAATGTAGGAAGTAAAATAGTACGTATGGCAATTACCTCATATCCTAACCTAAAGTAATCACAACTATAATAGTGTGTTGTGCTCCACTCACCTGAGAGCAGATGTGTATTTTAGGTCATGATACTGGTTAGAGACTTCCATTATGAAAAGCCTTTGTCCAAGTGTAAATGATGCCCTTGTGATCCAGTGAAACACAATGCAGAAAATGTCTCCTTTAAGTGATAATGATTAAAGCTCAAATTATTCCAGAGATTTGCAAATGAAGAACACCAAAAACAAGTGACTACCCATTTTTAGCTGAATTGTTGAATTCCCTTGGGTTTGTAGAAGCAGAATACAAATTTCTGACATACTCGGCTCCTCTTCCATTAGCTTTTTTGCTTTTTCCATTTTCTCCAAATAGAAGAGGCGGAGGCATATGACAACTTTTAGAATGTATGTTTAGAATACATATCTTGGAACATTTTAGCTGAAGCCTGGACAGAAATGCATTTTCTCTGAAGGAGTGAAATTGAGTTAAGTGAAAGAATTTGGATCAATATGAGACAAATGCTTGGTTTGGGTTTTCTTTTGCTGTCATGTTGGGTTGTTTTTTTTTTTTTTTTTTTTTCCCCTAATAGGAATAAGCCAGAGCTCACAAAATGACTGACTGGTACAGGAGAAAAAGTAAGCTTAGGATTCAAGAGACCACCTTCAGTTCCCTGCTGTGATTTTACCCTTTTGAAAAATCTAACCCTCAGCATACATGGGCTTGAGTTTCTTATTTGCCAAGTGTCAATAGCAATCTCCAGGGTGTGGCGAGGATATGCAGATTGTGAATTCTGTCATGTTTAGCTGTTCTGAAAGCTGGAAGTAGGGAAAGTAACAGATATTCAATCACGTCAGTGATACATTTGTGCATACTTTCTCCTTAGGACATCCTTCATAAACTGTCTTGCACTCTCTAGTGACTTAGTGCCCCTCTATTTTATTTCCTCTCTGAAAGAGAGCGGAAAGAAGCAGATATGCTTATGAAAAAACATGGGTTTTTTATACGAGGCTCTAGCTGCCATGCTAATATAGACATTTTAAAAGCTTTATCTGCCCCCCAAAGGCAGGAGTTCTTTCCAGTGAGACTTCAAACAGCATCATAAACTGTTTGTTTCTCACCACAAGACCCCTTCTACCTTTTGAAAGCTTCACTAACGCATTTTCTGTGTTTGTATTTCCAAGTTTCCTACTTGAGGGAAAAGGAGGGAGCCAAAGGGTTGCTGTAGGAAACTGTTTAAAGTAAACTTTTACATTTTCCTGCAAATGCATGAATTAGCTACCTCAAAGGAAGCTCCAACAACAAGAAATCTTTATCCTTAGTCCTCTTTCCTCCTTTGTCAGTAAAGAGGAAGGAAAGGAAAAAGAAAGTATAAAACTCTGATTTTCTTTCTCAAATCAGCTGGGCCTGCCAGGATTGCCGGAAGTGTCTTTAAATTTCTGAGCTTTTTGATATTCAGTCCTCACCCCAAATCTCAAAACCAAGGAAGAACTTAAGAACTTTTGACATGAACGGTGAATAGATAGAAATAAAAATATTCCGGATATAATAATAATAATAAAACCAGTGTGGAGTCAGCATTATAAATTACTAGGCTTTAGGCAGACCCTTTCGTAGCTTTCAGAGCTCAGTGTAAACCTCTGGAGGAAGAGCTCAGAAGAGTTTGTGGCTGAGATTTTGATTCTTCTGCGTCTTCCTCTGTTTCTTGCTGCTGCTAGAAATGAGATGCTAGATTAGAGCCTAGTACTGTGCTGGGATGGTAATTCCTTTAGACTTGTGATTCAGAAGTGAAAATGAAATAATCAAAGGTAATATACTGGGAAGATAGGAGCTAAAGCTTTTATGGTTTAGTGTAATATCACTTAATGCCAGAAAGTAACTCATCCTTATTGGGAATTATGAACAAACCTCTATCATTTACCTGCATTTCATGACTTTTTATTTGGATAGAACAAATGACTTTTTGGATAGAACAAATAAAAGCAGGAGATCTGGAACCAGGTCCTGGAAAAGGAAAACAAGTTTCTTTTTTAAAGCATCTTTGCTTCCAGCTGCTGAAAGTAATTTTTTTTTAACAGAGAGATCCCAATCCTGTAGTCTGGATTGTATCTACCAGAGCAATTGCACCGTGTCTGCTACCAGCTCCCCTTCTTTCTCTTAGTGTAGGGTCTGTGAGCCTGCTCGGTATTCCCCCTTATCTGTCCTTTTTTGGGGTGTGGGAGAGGGTGTGCTGGGCTGGAGTGTTCTGTAAGATCAGAAAAACAGGAATGTGTTCACCTGCATTTCAGTTGCATGACAGCCACTTTCCTGTGGCTTCATGTTCGTTAGTCAGCTCTACAGTCTGCTTTTATCAGAATTTTGGGCGCTGTTACCCCGAAACTTTTAAATTGCACTATGTGTCAGTTTTTGAGATTTACTTCTTATCTGAAGCTATGATTAGAGAGGACATTTTAAAATACAAGATTTATCAAAAAAATATTGTTCTGAAGGCACAAGAGAAGTGCTCCATTTCCAAACCTGGTGTGATATAAGATGACAGTATAATAAGAGCCTTCTTTTGTACAATTTCATTGTGAGATCTCCAAAAACACATTTCATTTCCCAAACCTCTCAAAAGCTCTGCAAACACCTGCTGCTGGAGAATAGGCCAGTTTAGTCCTGCTGCTGTTATCCCAGCCTCAGAGGGTGCTTAGCAGATGAACAGAACGCATAGCTATCCATCTCCTCTCCACTGGATAGCAGCTTTGCTCAGTTAATTATTTTTGAAACTGCTGCCCCAGAGAATGCTTCAGCTACAAGATTTGCATCCAGCTGCGACATGATAACAAGCAAAGAAATAAATAACAGTCAAAACTAGTGAATTTGAAGGAGCTGATTTGTGAGAGAACTCTTCTAACTTTGCATTCACTGTTGACAGGGTAACGTTTCACAATGTTTTTTTTTTTTTTAATTTTTATGGTTATATGTGTGTCTGGTAACTGAAGAAAGGCTTGATTTGTATTTTCCCAAAGGTCCTTTACAGTGTCTGTAGTACCTCATCATCCCTTGGCCCTTGCAGTTTTTAGAGAGCAGCTTCTATAAGAAATGCTCTGAATTTCTAGAAAGGGGTCATGCAGCAAAGACTTGCCAAAAAATGTACTGGAAAGAGTCACTAGCTGTGTACAACTAAAGCCAGAGGATTAGGGACTATATCCTTATTCAGCAAATATCTCCTTGTGTATGAAATCAGGTTAAATTCGGCTTACTCTCCAAGATGTATTTGTGGATGGCATAGCCTGTAAGGATTACACACAGCCAATAAATTAGCTGCTATGAGAATTGTAGCTCCTAGTATTCGTGGTTGTTTGACACTGTTAGGTAAATGTCTTTTAGATATCTGAACCTAGAAATGGGAACATTTGTTGCTGCAAATTGAGAGGTCTGCAGATTTTAGACCTTATTTTGCAAAATAATGGAAAAGAGTGTGTTGGTAGGAGGTCAAACCTTCCTAAATTCTAAGGCTCGGGTAACTGCAAAAGAGGAGAGCTGGAAAATGCACTGTTCTGACTATAAAGCTGCAAGCTTGTGCTTGTTTTCTTTCTATTGCCTGATAAAATATGAAAAAAAAAAAAAGAAAAAAGAAAAAGAAACCTCTACCATGTTTTACCACAGGGCTGACGCAGACTCTTGTTTTTGTTGAAAATGCAGATTGTACATTGATCACCTCTTCATTACAGGTATTAGTTGGTATATTTAACAACCTATGATTAATCTGTAATCGCCGTGCCTCTGGTTAACAAAAAGAAGAGGCATGCTTTTTTGCATCAAAACCTTGCTGCTTTAGATTGTGCCCAGCACGGATGATCCAGTCAAGGAGAGAGAATCCTAGACGGGAGCTGCTTTAGTGCTCTACATTGAAAAGGAGAAACCAGAAGGAAAAAACAACTTTATTCCTGTACAAATTTACTAGCCCTTAGGATGTAGAACACAGAGGTACTTAACTCTTCCTTAGCGTGGAGGAAAATATCCCAGAATTAGAAAATAAAATGGTTTCCTTTAGTGCTTGGTACTGTTTTGGAATCTGGCCCCAAAACAGGTTAACTGCTAACCTGAATGAGGACATGTTTGAACTGCTGGACACTGAGGATAGACCACAGATCTGTTTAGGCCTCCAAAGTAGAAAGGCTCTCCTTTTCAGAGAATTGAAAAGGACTTGAGTCCTGACTACATTCTGCATCATCATTCTGGCCTGTGATACAGGATTTCTAAAATTGTTTCAGGAAATCAGGGACTGCATGGCAGGAAAGAGACACTGGCCCTGTGAGAATTCAGGAGATAAATGGGGAAGGTAGGAGTAAATGCAGAAGGTAGGTGTAAGGCCACATAGTTAATTTGCTTGAGCTAATTGATTTCTTAAGAAACATTTCAGCGTGTGAAAGGATTTATGCAAGAGAAGGCACTACAAAAGGTGACTTAATATGTGGCCTTGAAACAGATGGCGACATGGAGAGACTGAAGAGTGGAATGGGAAGGAGGAGGTGGCACGTTACATCAACATTAGTTCAGACTCTCTCCCCAGGAGAGAGGATGTGAGCATGTAATCCTATAATCCACGTGTCTTGGTTGTACGTCTCCATGAATAATGCACTAAAAATAGGAGTCTGCTGTAGCCTTCAGTTTGAGAGTTTAGTCCCTAATTCCTATGTAGAGGTCTATGCATTTTCTTCTGGGGTTTGATTGTTTAGTCACATTTCCCAGATGAAATGCCAACTGCTTCATGTTACCAGCATCTGAGAGAAGACAGACTCATAAAGTTGGGAGGCATTTTTTCATTCTCATTTTTCATTTTCCTCCAAGAGAAGGTTTGTTGTTTCGGTTTTTTTTTTTTTTTTAATATGAATGAAAATATAACTTAAAATGTTTAATGCTAACTTTGATTTAGATATCAAGGCAGACATAAGACTTTGCTTTATTTGAGAGTGCACGTGTCAAAAGATGCTTCTGTGCTGTTTTTATAATAAGTCTATCACTGAAGTGAAGTTCTGCTGACAAAATGATTGCTGCACATCGGTGAAGTCTAATAAATGTGGTTTCCTTTCTTTCTCTGGGAGATTCCTTTCTGTGCTGAACACTAGCAGTAGCTGTTGTAAGCAGGACACTACATTTGTTTTTTCATTCCAAAACATGGCCTCTCCAGCATCTCTCAGTCCTTCTGCAGTTGGGGGTAATAAGAGGAAAAAGTTTGGGTTTGGTTTTTTTTTTTTTTTCCCTGAAAGTGTTCCAGGCCTTCAAACTCCTATTGATCAGAGCAGCACTTTCAGTTTTTATCTCAGATGTGTGATGATTCCCTGTGGACTTAACCCCAACTCCAAACTGCCTTATAGGGCGCAATAGAGAGCAACAGTCCTTTCTCAGAGGTACCCTTAATCCATCCCCCTGATCATTATTGATTCGAGAGTATGATATTTCACTGTCATCTCAAATAGAGATGATTAAGTCTCTCAATCTTTAAATGAACTGATATGAACTACCCTGACAGGGCAAAGTCTTTCCTCTTCATCTCTCCTGCATTTCAAAAGATGCCTGAAATGAGCTGATAAATGGGATTTCAGATTATGGCAGAAGCCAGTCAGCAAAGCCTGTTGTGCCAGACTCCCTCAATCTCAAAGGTTGCAAAGATGCTGACTCCTGGCAAAGTTTTACAGGCCTTGGATGACTAAGCAAGCTTCATTAACTCAGATTTGACTAATTGCTCACTTAAGGAAAACAAATAGAAACAGAAAAACTCAGAGCCAACAAGCCAAATGCTCTGAATAGGATATAGTGAAAATTGTTTGAAAGACAGCTTTGGGGCATATATGCAACCCTTTTTTTTTTATTTGCTGCTGTTTGCATCTTTCTTGCTACTGCATTTTTGTGAATACTGAAAGCTGGCATATTAGCCATAATTTTTGCAGATATTTCTTTGTTATCCACTAATTGCACGCTTTTCCCCTTTCTTCATTCTCTTATTTAGACCATTTCAGTATTAATGATACAACAGAAAAACCCCACAGCCCCTGTGAGCAACACCTCATTGGAATTTGCAAAAAATGTGGAGGATGAAAATCAGATAGTCCCTATAATCTAGCTGCAACTTGATTTTCTATTCACCGCTGGACTCAAGCACTAGAATAAGTCATCCACTTGTTCTTTACTCACCTCCCATTTTTCCCATCCCCAGTTTGCTCCTAGCCTGTACTACCAGTCAAGCAGCTTCCAGAAGACCTAAATCTAGTTTTGATTTAGTCACTGACTCAACTAAAAGTATTGCTCATCTTATAGTTCCTGGCATGGTTTTTGTCTTGGAAATTTTGTTTATAGATTTAGCAGGGCTGAGGGTTTGTTACCATTCTCTGTTCATAGTTTTTATACAGTCCTTTGCTGAGGCCCTTGTTCCACCCACAACCTTCATGTGGCTTAGTCAATGAGAATAGGCAAATTCACTGGATTTACATTTAGCACATGAGCAAAGGATGGAGGGGAAAAAATAAGAGAGAAAGAGAAAAGGGAGACTATATTCATCTGGTAATTTATTCACGATGAGTAATTTGACATTGTCTCACACAACAGCTTGACTGTCAGGAGCGCTCACATGGTTTTGTAATGAACTTGTTTGAAAGGTGCTTTATTTAAAGAAAGGCAATTCTTCATGGGCAAGTATCATTTCACAATGGGAAAATAAACATGGCACTTAACATCATTAGTGTCTTATTATTCACTGGGCAGCAGAAGGCATCCCCCTTTGGTCTTTGCCCTTGTGCCCTGCATGACCAATTGCCTGATTTGACTTTTCTTCATATGCAAGGGGAAGATTTCAGCAGAAATCTGGTGATTGTTGACTTTATAGTGTCCCACTAACCTTAGAGAAGTCCTATGGTTTCGTACTCACCTTAACAGACTGAAAGGAAGAACTTTTTTGTCCAAATGTGTCCAGTCCAGTTAGTGGTACATGTGGCTTAGGGCCTTGGTGGAGATAGTTTCAAGTTCGTTTGCCATCTACCCAACATGACAGCACCCTGATTCCCCCCTATTCCTGTACACTACCCAGATGTGACCTCAGTATACATAGCTGTTACTGGAGAGGAGTGTTTCTTTCTGGACTCTCTGCGGAGGTCTTGTGCATCTCACAAGGACGCATATACAAATTATGGATGTTTTGACTTGTTCTGGGATGGGTGATTTGGAGGAACGCTCTCCCATTCTGCCTCATACGTGCACCACATGCCCTTAGGGTGTGGCTCCCTCTCATGGGGTATTGGTGAGGTCCCTCAGGCCACTTTGGCACCTGTTCCTCAAGACACCGGGGAAGATACACCAAGACAATGCTTGCCTTAATCATTAATACACATCCTAAATACTTCCATGTCCCTTCTTGCTTCACTGTTGAAGTGTAATAATGTTAAGCCCTCTGATAAATCTCATTTACAAGCCTAATTCCACTTAACATCAAGCATTTTTTCTAAGTGATTTGTGAGTATTTTGTCTATCCATACATTTCCAGAGGTGGTTTTTGCACTTCCAAAACTGTAAGTTAAGGAAACACTTTGACAGGAACTTTGATAATTTGATTTCAGTGACAATTAAGCATCTGAATACATATTTAGCATCAGGGAATTAGTCTTTAGGCAGTAACTATCAATAGCCAAATTCTTAATTTTTGTTTTAAGCTGGGAAACAGAGTTGTTGCTTTGCCAATTCAAGACACAATTTCCTTTTAAACATCCCCACAGGCTTGTCTGAGACAACAGACACAAATCACTTCATATATTTTGGCAATTCCCTTATTTTTGGAGGCAGTGCTCATGCTGTGAATTGCTACTATTTTCATTAAATTTATTATTATTTTTATTCTTAACTAATGCTCACCTCGAATTATTTTCATGGCTCTGGATGGTCTTTTTCTGTCTCTGTTCTGTTAACAGCAAAACTAAGCTGTTGCTCTGCCTTGTTACAGAGTCCTTAATGCTGCTGTGCACTGTCTGCACGCTTTTATATTTTACTCCTCATAATGAAGTCCAACGGCTGCCAAGCCGGTGGAGGAGGGAGAATGCTTCTGTTTGACACCAACATGTTGAACCATTTGTTCAAAACTGCAACTCCTTTAATCGTGCATGCTGCATCTTAATAGAGAGTCTTGTTGAAGTTAATTATTTCTGTTGGCATACCCCGGCACTCAAGATGTTCCAGACTGAATCACGATGGTACCTCTCCTAGACTTGATATAATTTATTAAAAGCTACATTCATTTGAAGGTGAAATGTTGGCAACAACCTTTAATTTACATCCTGTGACAATTTTGTCAGTTTTATACACTGTGTAGCAGTAAAAATTACACTTGGTGGAGGGAAGGGGGAAGGATAAAGGAAATAACTTGTAATTGCCATAGGAAGCACATCAGTAGGAATAGAAAGAAGTAGCCATTCTGGACTGGAATGAGAATCCATGCTGTTGCTTATGCCCATATGAGCTGCCTTAAAAAGCTGGAAAACTCAGAATTACCTAAATTCATCCCAAATTCATGCTAGAAACCTATAAAATAATTCATGCTAGAAAATTCTAGCAAAACTATATTTCTGAGCAACACAGCAGCAAGTGAAAATGAAGTTAGGTGAATGCAGGGCCGTTCATATTAGGAAGGATAATTTATTAAATTAACAGTGGAAACAGCAAGTGGTTGTATAAAGCAGTGGTGTATTTAAGATGTATATTTGTATTGGATCCTGTTACACAGAGAAAGCTGTGAAATGGTTCTCAAGAGGAAAGTAAAGAAAAAGTATTCAATGAAATACTTCTAAAGTTTATTTTACCTTGACTGCAACAATATATTTTACCTTGACTGCAACAATATATTTTACCTGTTTTTAACCACTGAAAATGATCAACAGCCTGAGCTGAAACTTTATGTAAAAGTTGAGCTGTAGCAGAGAATTTCTGTCCCAATTGTTGTTTGACAATTGAAAATGAAGTTTTATCAGGAAAAATGTCTGTCAACCTTCTCTTTAGGGGGCTTTGCTAAATTCCCCTATTCTAAAAACAGTTGTAATTTAGTTTAATTGCCAAATACAGAAGTGCAAAGGGTCACATGAGGAAGTAAGTACACCACACATGTGGAAAAGGCCAAGGAAATACTGATTTATACAGCTCAAAATTAAAATATTTGCCACTTCGTAGTTAGCCAGGTCCCAGCTAGCTTGAAGCGAGTCATATTCCTCCTGGTGAAATGGTCCAAGATAAGTGTTACTGGGGATGTCATCTTCCCCTCCTTCAAATAAAAACAATTAATTATTAAAAAGAATGAAAAAAATATATGAAAAGAAATGGTGAAAGGGTAAGGTGCCAGAAAGGGAAAAGACTTGGTTTCATTTTGCTTTTTTGTTCCCACAAAACACATCGAATGACATTCATACCATAACGTACAGGCCTAATAATGGCAATAATAGCAGTAATAAATCTTATTGCATACAATACCTGTAAGCCAATGACATTCTTGGAGCTTCTTAGTGAAATACAGTGATTTGAAGGGCAATACTTCCTACAAGATTAAAACAAGTGACAATTAAAACAAATTCAATACACAAATAAAATCAGTGTGCCATTAAAGGAATCATTTTGAAATAATAATTTAAAAATACATGTATAATTATAGTGAGATATGATTCTATCTGTTTTTGTAGCTCTTTGCAGATTTGCCACCCAAATCAGAGGTAATCATATAATAAGGTATATGTCAGCTCTAATTCTGTTTTCCACTTAAAGATATAAACAAATGGAAAGGAGTCCGTACTCTCATACTGCTGTGATGTGTATGTTAGGGAGGTGAATGTTAATTTTAAGAAGCATGATACAATTTAAAACCTAGGGACTCCCTTAATTTCCATAACCCTGGTTCTGCAACTGGTGCTGTGAGGAAAGCGGAAGGATGGGAGCAGGTTTCTACCTGACCTTCTCTGAACACTTGAAGATGAAGAATTACAGCTGGGAGCAGGGATTGTCCAAGCCACTGACGTCAAAAGGTCACAAAAAGGCAAAGCAGCACCAAAACGTACCCAGCAGCTTTTCCAGATAGAGTCTGCACACTTACAGCTTCTCTCAAAGAGAGGCCATCACCCTGGACCCTTGCTATCTTTAGAGGATTTCCTTAGGTATGCTATTCTGGAGGCAAAAAGTCTGTGGAGAATTTTTTTTAACCCAAAGTGAGGTGGAGTAATCACTGTTACAACATTGCAAGGATCAACAATTAGTCTTATGGCATTAATAAGAGACAAAGCTCTTAGCTTTTCAGCTTTCAGGCAAATAATTATCTTCCTTGTGCTGGAAGTTGATGATAACTGCAGGCATGGTTTAGAATGATTTTTTTTTTTTTTTAAAGGAAGAGACTATTTTTTAAAGGGATTTTATTCGCATAGGTCATAGAAATGAGCTTTCTCTTGAACAGACAGATTAACTATTTTAAGATGACTTGTTTGCAATGAGTGCAAATACTCGTACATGTTTAATTGTATTTTAAGAGCATCGCATTAGTAATTGACTGTGACATCTTTTCTAGGTCTTGCTACTAATTCTCAGGCTTTCATTAAAAAAAAAAAACCTCAAGCTTGGCTTTCAACTCTGAACTTAGAAAATGCTTGTAAATTAGCACTACAGGGATATAAGCTCGAGAAATCCATATCTACAGAGTATTTATTTGTAGAAATCTGTGTTCTTTAAAAACTAAGCAAAAAAACTCCAAAGAAAACTTCTTGGGGCATTGCCTTGGTCCCTGTGGGTTAGAATTCTGTATGTTTCCCTAGGTTTTATCTGCTTATTTTGGTGCAGACTCCTGCAGTGAGGAACAGAGGACGTGCTGCGGGTGCACACCGCGTGCTGCTGCAATGTTCCCAGATTGGGTTTTGACTGATCCGTGGGCTGAGGGGAGCAGCAGCATTCCTCACAGCTGCGCATCTGGGACACAGCGTAGCTCCGCTCCAGCCCATTTGATAAGCTTTAGGATCAAATCCTGCAATTTGTATTCAGGCAAACCTCCCATGCAGCTCGGCAGGTTTTCTCTTCTTCAAGAGAGAGGAGTAAAGACCTGATGCCCTGAGAGCACCAAAAGGAAAATTTGCTTGTGTTTCTAGTTCTTTTCCCTTCCCTTTCCGTGAAAGACAATTGCTTTGAGTTTTTCTTGATTCTAGCCACCAAAACCAAATCCATCAGAGAGAAGCGATACTAAGCATGATCCAGGAGAAAAGAAGTGCTAGTAGATAGAAAGCTTGAAAAAGTCATTGAAGTAGCTGATATTTTCTCATATTTTTTATCTCCTTCTCATTGACTACTGAGAACATGTACAGTTGCCATCACCTTGTGTCCCAAAAATTCCTTCGATCAATTATGCTAGTCCTGGTCAAAAGTCAGTGAATCTCATAGTGGACATAAGTCTTCCCCCCCGCCCACCATGTAAGGTCATCAAATCTTCGTGTCCTTATCACGCTGTCAAAATATGTCACTAGGTGAGGAAAGTACATCCAAATTTGGGAAGCATCAGTGCTTCCTCCCTTGTTTCTTCATGGATGATTTCTTACCAGTGGAAATTAAGCTTAACTGTTGCATGGCAGGAGCAGCATGCAGACAAGCAGCTAGTTTAGCAGGTCTCCAAAACCAGATTGATCCATATTCTGTGGTAGGTACAATCTACCAGTGAATGTAAATCATGTTCATGGGACACTGTGAACTTTGGTGGGTTATGGGTGCACTAAAGAAGATATATGCCCAGTCAAGTTCGTTATTAGTGACAATATGATAATGGAAGGACAGAGCACAGTGCAGGCAAAATACCCATGTTGATCCAGGCTTTGGGAACCTTTTTGAAGCTTGCCCTAATATCTGATTACTCTGAGTACTTTGCTGGGTTTTCCTCTCTATTATAGCTGTAAGAGCTGCCAGTGCTGTCCATATAACAGAATAGACATGCTTTTACACTCTTATCTGCCGTGCTGTATTTTAAATGCCTTAGCTATTCCATTTAAATGTAATGAGATGGGTACCGTGGATCTATTCGATGTCAGTTGATTGCAGAAAGAGCATTCAGTTGAAGTTTAATTAGCATGTAACTGATAAGTCCAATTACTCTATAATGATTTGGAAATTACATGAGCTACATATTTTGTGATTGTGGCCTTACATAAAATACAAAACTTATGAGGGAATTTTAGCTATTTAATGAACACTTAAAAAAACCTATTCTGGGCTTAATCAGATATCAATTAGTTGGAAAAGTGAAATCTTAAATTAACATGTATTAAGAGTGTTAATTGGCAGTAGCCTTCCCATTGAGTCAACTGCAGCATGGAAGCCCATTTCCACCACAGTGTGGAGTGTAGGACAGAATGTGCAGTCCATGCCTCTTATTGTGCCGAAATTTTGTAAGAAATTCAATTATTCACTTATACTGAGGGTGGATCTGATAGATAATTAATTCCAGCTTGTTTTAAAAGATGCTTCCGTAATTAGCAATGCATGGAATACATTATCTCTGGCATATTTTAAAAACCTTAGTAGTTCCCCTTTGAAACTAGCCCTTGCTCTTTAATTAACAGATAACGTATTGCAATATTAAATTTGAGATGTTGCCATTTTGGCAGCATTTTAAGTGTTGTTGTTCATTATGGTTGCCATGGAGCGTACTTCATTTAATTTATGATCATGTGTCCTTATTGATGGAAGAATAGCTTGAGGACAGCACCCAAGCACCCACAATGTTACTTCGGAAAGGCTGATTTATATTTAACTGCGTGCTCTGGAAATCAGAGTAATGTGAGCAGTGGGAGTGTTTTTTCCACACGTCTCTGGTGTTGCATGGTTATTTCCCAAGGAACTGTGCAGGAATGTTTTTCATCATTCTGGTGTCAGAGGGGGAACCTTTGGGAAGGCATTGGATCTGGTCTTTAAATACAGTTCGCAGGAAAAAAACATTGTCGGGGAGAACTAAGGACATGAAGGTTCGTTAGGTACTTTCAATGAATTGTCGTGTAAAGGAGTATGAATCTTTTTCCATTAGACTCTGCAGAGATCCTAGCTAGGCTGGTCATTCAAGTTAGATGCTAAGCTGCCTAATGTTAGAGGTTGCTAATAATCACTAGTATGCTCAGAATTGTCTGAATATAAGTATAACCTAGAAGGAGGATGGTTTCCTTAACCATCCTGGAAAACACAAAAAAAAAAAAAAACCAAAACCAAACAAAAACCAACCAACCAAACAAAAACAAACCACAACAAAACAAAAAAAAAGCAGAAAAAAAACCACTGTTGATTTTTCTTATTAAAGAAAAACATAATGCTCGAGAGGCTTTCATTTCCTTCTGCTAGATTCCTCTTAGCCTTTTAATGGACCTTTCTGGTCCATCAAAACACTATTAAAATGCAACAATAACAAAATATCCTGCATTTATTCATAGCAGAAGGAGGGAAGGGGAAGTTTACAGACCTCTTGTATCTTTCTTTACTCATAGCCAAAGGGGTTTTTTTATTCTCTGAGTATATTTGGATACCAGACAGCAGATTGATTTCAAAGTTGTCAAGCAGATTTACTGAAATTAAGATCCTAAATCCATTTAGGGACTTGATGATCCTGCTTAGCAAAGATGCACATGATCTTACCCTAAGTTGGGCATTTGGTACTTGAGAAAAACAAGCTTGTAAGTCCAAATGTTAACTCAGTTTCATTCTGGAAAAGAATCATTAGACTCTTCTGAAACAAAGGAGGAGGGATAATGATACATCCGCTGCTGAAATGTTTTCCTTGTTTTTCTGTGACGAAGACTTTTGATCTGGATTCCAGGAATACCAACTCTCTCTTCACCTTATCTCTCCAAACCTACTAGAGAAGCTTGCTCTTTTTATGTGAGCAGAGTGCCAATACCACAGGGTGCCAATCTAAACCAGTTCCCCTAGGCATGATAATGAATCATGGAAACATGGAGAGATTAACCAGTTTGTACACTCTAAGTGGAGAAGTGAAAAAGACAAACTGCTTCCACCCATTATCTCCATCACAATTACCACTGCTGATCTTGCCTGAAATTCATTTGTGACTGAGTGGTCACAGTGCTGAACTCTTGAAGTAGCGTAACGTATCGGGGCTTGGATGATACCGGTATGGTTATTAGAAGTGTCTAGAAAGCAAGGTAATTCCATTTGGCTTTTTGACTGCCTTTAGTACAGCAGAATCGTATAATGAAGTCAGCTGATGATGCTAACAGTGCTCAGATGCATTGCTGTCTAACTCTGGCCTTAGTGGAGCAAGACTGCATGATCAGAAAATGCTGCCTAATGGTTGTTGTAATACCCACTTTTGCTGATAATAATTTATAGCTATGCACAGAGCTGGCAGAAAAGAGGCAATAAGGAACATTAGGTCTACACAGAAAGGGATCCTCTCATTGTTTTATGTGTTGATCTGATATTTCAGAAGAGAGAACACTGTTTTGTGGGGTTGGTTATTTTCAGTTGTTTTTCCATTTTTACAGTAAAATTTCTCAGGATGTTGAAACATTAGAAACAAATGGAAAAAATTCAGGCTGAAGTAATTTTTTTTTTTTTTTTAAGTGGAAATAAACATAAATGTGTTCGAAGTAATCCTAATTTCAGCAGGGACTGTTTGATAAAAAAAAAAAACACAACAAAAAAAAAACAAACCAAAAAAACCCAAAACAAAACTCAACCAACAAACAAAAATGATTGAAATGGATTTGTGCTGTAGGAACGTTTTGTAGAGTGCCTAGGTTTGTGTAAGTGTGTGAGCTCCAAACTCCTTGGGTCTGGTTCGTCTACAAGAAACAAAACAGGGATTGAACAGCCTAATGATGCTTTAAAACTTTTGTGCATTTTGTGCTGAATGCGTCCCTTTCCCCAAGCCTTAGCTCAGCATGGCCATCTAAGAGGCTGAGTGAGAGACCTTCCCACTCCTGCGGCGGTGGGATTTGAGCTGTGTTGTTTGCTCAACCCGCAGGGCTGGCTTTACACTGACAAAGTCATGCCACCTCAAGGCAATTCAGAAGGTACTGCAAAAGCCTGGAGAAGGCATCATTTCTCCCCCTTTTCATTACTAAAACCAAGGCGAAGTGGTGAGAGATCTGTGAGTGGGGCTTTAATGAGCTGCAAACATGGCACAATGATTCAATATGAGCCAGAAATTAGTCAGGCTGAGTAGCAAAATGACACTTTCTTTTAAAAACATCACAAAAGCATACTGTAATTTTGTATAATTACTGATCAATTGCCATTGATTTATGCCTCTCATTTGCCATCAAAGGATCAACTAGAATTTAGCCTGAGCACCAAACAGCAACTGGCTGCCTTTCTAATAGGATGTACTAAATAATTACATAAGATGCACCTGGACTTCACGATCATAGAGATTTCCATCATGGGAAGTTGTAACATAAGAGCGTGAGTTTTTTTTAAAAACTCATTTTTTCTCCAATGGAGCAAGTCTTTTCCTTTGCTAACAGATTGACTCGTGTTTACCCTGTTGCAATGACAAGGGTCCAGATTAGTCCTACCTACTTTTGGCACTTAAATGAAGAGTCTCAGCTAAGACCCTAGCTATTGTAGGCTCCTTCATTCGTTAAAAATAGGGGAGATGTCTTCACTGGTGGTCTAATGCATTGTGAATGTAAATCCATTCATTCCTGACTGCCACCAGAAGCACTGGCTTTTTCAGTCAAATTTCTTGCTGCTTTTATGACTCATAGTTGATTCAACACTGCCTAGACTATATTTTTAATCATAGTCAGGGACATGCTGTGAGTCCTATCCAGCTGATGGTCAGTGATGGCTCCTGCCCACCCTGCAGCTGGTACCCAGGTCTGTGGGCTCTGTTGCTGGGCTATGACTGCAGGCTCCAGCTGAAGCAGGACTGTGGGTCCATACAGGGAGAATATCCATTCCCCGGCCAGAATAAAAGCTATATCTGACAACGTTGTGGCCAAATGTGTCTACCAGTGAGGAGATGAATAATATGTTCAGAGCCTGACCTTTAGTAGTTTTGCGGAATAATTTAAATCAATATTGCTGTATGACAAATGATAATTTCTGTCATCTGACACAATGTTCTGGGGAAAAAATTGCCTCTGAGGAGCACAAAATGTGAAATGGAAACAGCAAAAGCTTCATTCTCCTTTCTGCTTGCTCCTTTCACAGCGAAAGGAGACCAGAACTGCAAGAGAGGTGACAGTATGAATTTTGACACACCATCTGTATTTTCAGGTGCCACCAGGCTCTGTGTGTGTGTCTGGATGTGTACAGGCACCAGAGCTCTGTGCCACTGGCCTCAAACAGTATGTGAAGAAAATGCCTGCATGCACTCTTTCTCCCTTCCAGCTGAGATAGTGGAGTTTTTAATTTATTATTATGAGGGCAGAATTTAAATGAAATTAAAAAGCCAGCATTACCATGGAGCCTGCTATTGATTTATGGTTTCCTTTTCAAGCAGAAAGTGGCAGGTTACAGGGCAGAGAAGTACTATGAGAGAAGGCAAAAGGATAAAAAAGGGTTGGGAGAAAGAGGGTTAAAAAGAGCACCTGTAGAAGAGGGAGAGACACTACAGAGAATGGGGCTTTGCAGGAAAAGGTCGTCTCCAAGAATGCTTGAAAAAATGCGTGAGTAGGGTAACAAAAGGAGAGGAAACATCAATCTAAGGGGAGGATAGGCAAGGCAAGTAAGAGATGGGGCAAAAAAGAGGTAGAGAATAGGAGCTGAACCACTTTTTCTCAGTGGTGAAATATTGAAAATCTCTCTGCTTTCCTAGGCTCTTTGCCGTGTTGATCTGATGTTCTCCAGCACCGCTGGTAGAGGCTGCTCTCGCTTAGTACCAGTTGAGAGCACTGGGCTGCTCAGCTGGACCAGCCACGGGTTCTACCAGTTTTCCTGATGAGTGTTCCTGGTAAGACTTTGCCAGGGCTTGGAAAGTTAAATCTCTAAGGGCAATTAAAGAAACTAAGTGAGTAGCCAGGAATACTGCATGGTAAATGCACAGGTAGTTACAGTATAGGTCAAATAGACTAATTAATAAAATGTCCTGAAAGATAAAAGCAAGAGCATATGATATGCATTTAGACCTGTAGTCCAGGGTCTCGTCTTTGGAAAAATGGCAGTCATGGGATATTTTTGCTAAAAGATGACAGAGGGCCAGGGTTAAGCCAAATGAAACGTCTTTCAAGGCGTATCGGAAGTTAGAGAGGCGGGGAGTGATTCATCGTTCAGAATTCTTAGAATAGATTTGCTAAATTTACAATTTCCATATTAATTTTGATTCTCTTCTACAGCCTTGACTGGCAACAGCTGTTTACTTTGTTCTACTTCACTCCTTGGTGTCATAATTTTTGCATCAAAATGTACCTGTTTGTGTGCTGTGAGATCCTGAACTGGCTTGGAAGATGATGGCAGGAAGGCGATTGGTCAGTTTAGTAGTGAAGGAAAGCAAGAGAATATTTTTTTGCTTTGCTGTATTTTTCACTGCCCATTTATTGTAATTACTCTAGCAAAGAGTGTTTGTTGGTGTTTTTCTGGAAAGAACAAAGTTTTGATGATTGCAGGATATTTGGGCAATGCAATCTTGCATTTCTTTGAGAAGCTGCTGCTTTACTCTCTTTCAAAGACAATACCACAGGGCACTGTGACCTCGTTGGTCAATCAAGCAAAACAAATTGAATTTGAAGTAATTAATACTTGCCACAATGTGCTTGGGAATATGCTAACAACCGAGAACTATTTGCAAAGAATTAGTTCAATTAATTAAACAGACAAAGATGAAACTAATCAGACAAATTATTCCTTTTGTCCAGGTCTAATAATAAATATTAGTGACAGGTTTCTTTTGGCTATTGTACTGCTTATACCTTCATTAATGAGTCTTGCCTTTTTGAGTAGGCAAACAAAAGCAAAAAAAAATGTGGCTTTCTCATAGTATTTTTATTCTGGTTTCATGTGGAAGTTGGGGTACCATCTCCTGTCTTGAACTTCTACATTTTAGAAGGAATGAGAATTAACTAGTGTCAAGTGATTGGAGATCTAGTAACCAGAATCATGAGGATAACTGGGGCTGCCCAACCTCTAGAGAAGGGGACATGTACAGAGATTGCCAAAAAAAAAAAAAAAAAGTGGAGGAGGATTAACTGTTTTGTATATTTTGTTGAGCTAGGATGACTTACCATGGGAAAAAAAATAACATTGAGAAGTTCTAAAAAAATAATCTAACTGGAAAGTTAATTAAACCTGGAGGGAATCATCTATATTCTCCACCCTCAGAGGCTTTTAAGAACAGGCTAGCTATGAATTTAAGTCTAATACACTCCACCTTCAGACACAGGGAATAGGTAACATGACCTTTATCCATGTTACTGCCATGGCTGTGATTCACGTACAAGTTGTGTGGGAAAGTAAAAATTTAAACAATGAGAATATTTGGTTTTGCCCCTAGTATGTAAGGATTGAAAGTTGTCTGAGCATCACCTACTTAAAATTGGTATGAATAAATAGGAATGTTTGGGGTTTTGGAGGGAGGAGGAGGCAGCTGCACTGCTCCACGTGCTTTGAATAGAGCTTTCCCCAGCTGTCTCAAAATCCCCCTATGTTATGCATCTCACCTGTAATGAGAGAAAGACGCAAGTGGAGAGAGAGATGGAGCACGTTCATTCTTGTACCAGGAACTGCAACAATCCATGACCTGGAAAACAAAACCATGAGATTTTGAGTGGTGGGATCTGCCATGCTTTCCTCACTACTTCACCAGGCTACTTCACCAGTGGCTTTGAAAAGTCACTGTCAGTTGTGCCATGGCTCACCTTGATGCATTGAGTGCTTCTGATGTACCACTAGTCTCAAGTGAATTTTCCCTTCTGCATCATCCTTCTCATTTGGCAGTGCCCACCTTGACCTTTTTTATTATTTTGAGGAGCTGCTCCCTTACCTAGGAGCCTCTTTTCTTATAGACTTACATGATTTCTCAGGGTCCTATAATAGTGTTTGAGAGTGTCAGGAACCATTCTTGCCTACGCTGCAAGATAGTGACACAAAGCTGAATGGTACAAGTTTTTGAGACACCATGTTATCACCACCAGAACTAACTCCAGAGACCATTATATGCATTTATTATACAGTACTAAAGTATGAAAGACTCAATTAAAGTTTATTTGATATAAAATTAACATTCCTTTCTTCCTCTTCACTGTGCTGATTACGTTAAAACAGAACAATGAGGCAGCTGCAGTGGAACAGTATCAGAGAAATTTCTGTCAGCATTTACTATAGGCAAAATTATAAGGCTAGGTTTTCTCAGCCAGTTCAGTGAGCCAACTGGCTGCACATGTTGCAAATGCTTTTATATACTATCATGAACTGCAAAAAGAATACATTGAAATTTTCCTCTTTTTTTGAAAAGTAAGAGAATGGTGCAAACACAGGAGAAATTACCACATTCAGCTCTTGCATTGTGCTTCTCCTCCACAGCTTCCCAGGGCTCCGATCCAGCAAAGCCCTCCGTGCTCGTGCAACTTTGAACACCTACGCAGTCCCTTTGAAGTTACCACAACTCTCTTTTTAAAAGTGCAGTTAAACACGTCTCGCTTGAACTTTAGTTTGATTTGAATGTCAGAATTTTCCAAAAGAAAATACTGTGGTTTACATTTAATTCAATTCATGTGATTTTAGTACCTAGGGAAAACTGAATGGGAATGATCACCTTTGAAAACCAGTCAATGAAAATCAATGACAGGGACTGCATTTCTTTTACTTCCTTTATAGTAGACTAAAACTTCTGTAGACTGGGTTACTTTTTCAGGGTCTTTTAGTGTAATTTGTCTAGAAGCTTTTTGGATCTACTCCTATCAAACTTCATACACTTCTATTCTATAATATTTCAAATGACAAGTCTATTGAAACTCTCGTTTTTTTATCATAAGGACTTTTTTTTAAAAAAAAAAAATCCTTCAATCTATTTTTTTTTCCTCTGTGATGGAGTTGAAATAAGATAATAATTTGGCAATATAAATTTGCATAGAAATATGCCGCCTAAAAACCCATTTATTACACCAGTTATAACTCAAGCAGATATGAAATGGCCCAAAGGTAGAACAGAGTTGATGGCAGAATAAAAATGTGCATATAACTTTCTATGGGATTAAGTTTGTTGACTTTGTGATTATTTTTATTTAATATGTCTCCAGATGAATATTAACTTTTTTTTTCTGGATGTTTACTTCTGGCTCACTTGTACTGAAATAAGAAAAGTGGGTGCTCTGATTAACATTTGATTTAATTTAACTGCAGCCTTTTTATTCCTTGCTGAAATACAACTTTATGTTGTTTTTTTTTAAGGGTGATTTGTTTTTTCTATTTTCCAATGACTCGGAAGCACACCAAAAGCAATCATACACTGTAGATAGCTACTGTAATTTTTCTTCCTTTGCAAAAGTGGACATGTACTACATTCCTTACGTTCAGATACATTGAACATGATGACAAAAGAACACAGTTCTATTCCCAGTTCTGGGTTTTTTTTTTTCTGTTTTCCACCTGTGTTGCTTCCTGCCTTACAGCTGAGAAATCTAATTCACTATGAATTTTATTCAAGGTATGGAAAAAGGAAAGCGAGTTAGGGTTTAATAAGAGAAAGCAGCAGAAGGTACTTCTTCCTAAGCTCCTATCATGCTAAAATATATTCAAAAGCATTTGTGTTCTCCTACAATGTAATTTTTTTTTTTCTGTAAATCAAACTTTGAGACGTGGTTCTAAATGCTGAAGCCAGTTTAATATTGATTCTGTGCATCTTGCATCTTCCAGTCAAGTCAGATATTGCATGTCTTTACTAAAGTCTTGTTGTTATCCTTACTATTCTGGAGAGTCACCATGCTCTAAAATCCAATTTTGAAGCTGAAAATGAAGCTGAAATGTCATATGATATCACAAGGGTTAATTGGACAGTAACTACTTTTCTGGTCTCTTACTCTCTGTTAATTACAAATGAGAAACAAAAAGAAGCCAAAATAGCTTATGTGTCTATACTGCAGACAATAATGACCATCACACGGGTTGTTATAATCATAATAGACTTGCAGTTTTTTTAAAGCTGAAATAGTTTAATGTTATTTTTCATTACTGACTAGTGTTGTTTACTGCTTTAGAAATTAGCTCTGTAATTTTAAATATCTTTTTCTCCCATGTATTATGGCCATATAAATAGGGTAATATTTTTTTCCCCATTGCTTTTGTTCGGTTTTCTGACTCCTTCCATATTGATTTGTCTCAGTGCTCTGTGAAATTGATTACATTTGTTTCTTTAGAAATGAGGCTTCTGGAGTTTTGCATTATATTTACCACTCAAGAAAAAAAATGGCAACAAAGAAATGGGTTTCTTTTAGAAATGAAACAAAAGCCTCATTCGGATGAGAGTTAATTTAATGAAAGTATTTAATCTTCCCCTCCTCCCTATCCTGAAGCAAGAAGTTATGGCACTTCTTTATTTTAAGATCTCCTTGCCGTGTTTATTCTGAGTCATTCTCAGTTCAGAAATGAATTTTTATTCTGTTAGGCCTGCTGAGATCATCCTGCTTTGTGACAAGGAGCCTCAGTCCTTCTTCTGATTTGAGTATCATCAACAGACTGATCTAAAGGGCTTGTTGTAGTACATTCACTTAAATTTAGTACTGCTTATCGCATGAATTCCTGTTCCCTTTTGTATGATCAGAAGAAATGGATGGGAGGATGGCAATTGCAAAGAAAGGAAGATGGCAATTGCTTTCATGGCAAGTTCACGCTCTGTCGGATTTGATGCAGAGGATTTTGCTCATCCTCTGACCTGGCCCACCAAGGAGTGGTGAGCCCACCCCCTGTATCCAGCCTGCAGACAGTTTTAATAAAACCTCACTGTTAGCAAGCAAACCTCTTCCTACCAGCCCGGTAATGAGACTTGGCTCCACAGGTCACACTCAGCAAAGCTGCAGCTGGGTAGCTCTGTGTTAAGCTGAAAAGCTGAACTCCAGGGAGGGTTGGGGCCATCGGACTGGCACCCTTCCCGCAGCTGCGGAAAGCTCTGTGTGCTTAGATTGAGACAGGGAAGAGTAAACCAACTTGGCTTGGTGCTCTGCATTGCTGGTGGGAGACTCTCGGAAGCGGACCAGCCTCTACTGTTTGCAGAGGAGACAGATAAAGCTTGGTGGTGTTGGTTGTCTAATGTCAGCCTAGTGTCTTTTTGGAGACAAACAGACCCATCCTCAAAGCTCTTGTGAGCTCTAGCATATTGCAGACAAGCAGGTGGCTAATTCTAAAGACAAGAGGCAAGGCAGCTGCAGCCCAGCTGTGTGGAAGCTTTTCACCAGTACAGGGAGTGCGATGTGGGTATTTTTTGTCCTACAGCCTAGAACCTCTGTTGGAGAGTTCTCCTTATGGCTTTTCTGCTTATGTTCTGAGTTTGGGGCAGCTGCAACAGCAGAGGATAGTACAGAAAAGCCGTGCTTTGTGCGGATGTCACTCTTAGATCCAGAAAAACTAGTTAGCATCCAGATGTAACCATGCAAATGCACGCAGCAGCCTTGACTTTCAACCACTTGTCCTAAATTTTCATCTTTACATGTGTGGCAGTGAGCATTAAAGCTGATCTCAGGTTCTGGAAATCCATGAGAGCTGGGCACATTTATTTCCCAATTGTTGATCTCACATTTTGGAGCAAGCCTGGACCATGCCAGCAGGTTGTGTTTCTTGTCTGGCACTCCTGGACCTGTACCAGCCCAGGGTGCTGGCAAAGGTAGAGCACAACGAGGAGCTTTAAAAAGAGAAATAGTTTTTTAGCTATGCATTACAGTTCAATTTACCTTCCAAATCACTGCCATGGAAAAAGATTGGGTAAAATATGTTTCGTGGAAAGGTTCTGCAGCTTCATATGATATGCCATGTTTTTTTTCCCCCAGTATAACCATATTAGGCCCTTTAAATACTGTGAGAGGGAGTGGGGAGAGGTGGGAGTGAGAAAGAGGAGAAAGAAACACTTGCTCCCTGTGCTAGCTCTGTGTTTAGAGACTGGAAGGTTGAAGTGGAAACTGAATCATCCCTCAATGTAAAATGTATCTTATAGTGGAATTAAGAAATTCCACCAGATATAAATGACCACAAGTCAGGCTATTCTTTCTCTTTCTCCCACTTCCTGCCATGTTTTTATAGCTGTTATTGAACAAAATCTGTGTCACAAGAGATTAATCTCTTGAATGATGCTCCCTAGCGCAGGAAAAAGCATCAGGCCCTATGTGAGCACAAGAAACAAGGTGTTACGACAACCTGGACAACCTGCCCATGGGTGGCTGCTGGGAGAGGATCTGAAACAGGGGCTGCTTTGAAAGCACTTTGTCCCAGAGGACACCTTTCCAGGGGACCACTGAAAGAAGGAAGAGGCTTGAGAGGAGAGACCGCTTCTGTGTGGTGTGGTCAGTCTCGGAGGGCTCAGCCACCCCTTTGCAATGGGACAGAGGCCAGGGAGCAAGGGAGAAGAGGCACAGCAAGCATCATCATGGTGGAAAGGTGCCAGTTGGTAAGTCTTGATACCTCAGTTTGGAGAGCTACAAATAAACCGTCTACTGTGTAGGCCAGCATAACAGCAAAGGCAAGAACTGAATGGAGACAGACAGAAATGTCTTGCAAAGTGATCTGCTTGTGTCAGAGACTGATAACAGGTGGTCGATAGGGTAGTCAGTCAATTCCTGTTGAATTTCCATCTGCCACACTGCATTTCAACTAGGGGTGGGATCCAGAAGTAGTTTTAAACACCCTGAAATATCTTAACCCTTTCTTTCTGCTCTGTTGCTTAGATTTGGGCTCCAGTTACAGACCCAGGGTGTTGGGGGAAATGCCATAGACCTTGTCAACTAGTCACAGCTGCCAAAGGCTGCTTGTCATTAATGACTGGCATACTCACTTTGCAGTACTTCTGACTCGCACCGTGGCCTGTTTCAGATAATAAATAAAAGCCCAAAGGCACCTGGTTAAAGGAAACATTAATCTATCTGTAGGGAGAATTTTTGTAGTCCTCTGTCCTGATGAGCAAATACTCTGAATAGAAGTCAATGCACTCTTCACTGCATACTTAATCAGATTTTTAGTCAATGTATTGTGAGCAAGATTTTTAAACTGTTGCAGTTTATAGCAAATTACAATGTTTGACAGGGCGAAAACACACTCCTCTTCAAGTCACTGTCTTCAGATGAACTACACCTTGAGAAAATCCTTATCAAGTAGGGAAAAATTCATAAATGCTGTTTTTTTAGATGAGGAAATGTGGTTGCAGACAGCATAAATGACTTTCTCAAGGTTGTGGCAGATTTCCTCCTATTTGGTACTCTCCCTGGATCTAGGTTTATGGTAACATAATCGTACTACACCACCTTTTCCCTGCTGCAACTTGAGGATAGTGGGAGTGTTGCTGATGAAACCTCCATGGTTATCCTCAGCCTCATATTTTGTGCCTTCTGTAAGAGGGAGAGGATCACTGGAATAATCCTAGAGTAAATCAGTCCAGTGTAGCATTCATGAAATTAGAGTCTAGTTAACAGAGACAAAAAGAGCATTAAGCATGGTAAATTTTCTCTTTGAATCTGCCTTCTGTGCTGTGACAGGAGCCGCTGGCTCTGGTGAGGCTGGTGGCCCTGTTTCTGAGGGACGCAGCCCTGGTGACTGTCTGATTCGCACCCGCGTTTGGCGTCTGCATTCCCCACCAGCATGGATCACCTTAGCATTGTAACACATTTGCAATCTGACTGCCTCGCTTGTTTGATCTTGTGGTGACTGTATGTTTTGTACCTCTATGTGAAGTCAATGCTTCAGAAAATCTTTCTCCAAGGTTATTTCTCTTGGCTGCTCACAAAAGTTCTTACTTAAACAGGTCCCTCAGCACCATCATGTAAAGGATTTCAATAATTTCATTCGGCAAGTAGAAATTACAAACGTGGCAAACTGAATTTTATATTCCCAATCCTCAAGTAGCTTTACTGAGCAAGAGGGAAAAGGGCTGTTCATCCTTTTCATTTCCCTTCCCTCTCCAAAATAGCTTATTTTGGGTTCTACTGGTTAATCTCTCTTGCTTCACATGCTCTGAAACAACTCTCTTCTAGAAACAGTGCCTTCTGCATCCCTCCATCTGATTTCCTCTTGGAAATCAGCCAGTCTCAAATTAATCTTCTGGATAGAAAGCTGGCCCTTCCTGACTGGCTTGATGGGTGACTCATGTCTTTGCTTCTGCCTCCACCCCAAATGTGGCAGCCTGAGTCACAGTCCTTCATGACATCCCTCGCTTATTTTTCCTTCCCCCCCGCCCCCAGTGAGAAATTCTCAGCCGATGTGTACAAGAAATGCCTGAACTGCTAGACAGTCCCGGCGTGCTGACGTGACCTGAAGGCTCCCTACAACCCTTACACCTTGCCCTTCATCTCCAATGCTCTGCTGCTGCGTTCAGGGACAGACTATCTCTTTCCACATCTCTGGGAAAAGGCTAGAGTGCTGAAAGGAGTTACATAACAAATCTTATCTCAGAGTTTGGTTCTTCAGTCACTTCTGAGCATTACCATTGGAGCTAATCATCTAGTTAATTACACTGTCTCTCATATATATGCCAATATTGGGCCTTGGCCCAGTTCTTTTATTTATGTTTCTGACCAGCCCCGATTCTTCATTTGGAAATATGTCAAAAGGTACAGATGGATCAAAATATCTCATCATTTCCCAGCAAAATACTTTGCAAATAGTAACCCAGACTGTCACATCTGGTGTTCACAGGACTTGAATTATACATGTGCAAGTTGGAAGTGGTTTGAAGACTCAGGCAGCCAGAACAGGCACAGTGCCATGCAGAACATTTCCCCACTCACGTCCTACCTGCTGCCCCAAAGAAGTCCCCTGTGGATGGGAAGACTTCTATCCTTCAGCCGAGTTGTGTTGGCCTCGTACAGAGCTCAGCCAATGAAACCTGTTACTCTCAGAGAGCTGCTCACCACCAATTAATTGATGCCGTACACTCAGAGGAGTTGTCTGACATTCAAATATTCAAATACATATATATTGGAGGAAACATTAGTCTTCAACAAGCAGAAAGCATCTAATTTAGTCAGATAAATTATTCATTTTCAATAATTTGTTCAGCTCCAACACGCAGCAACAAAAGTGTTTATTTTTCCTTCCTTCCATACACTTAAGATTTTTTTTTTTTTTTAATCAACAGTAGTGGGGGATACCCAAAACAATCACATTAATATTGTTTTTTTACTTACTTACATGTTCCTTAGAAATGAGTATAATGTAAAAGTGTAGATATATTTGTGTGAGATTCCAGCTCAGGGAGCTCTGCCAAGAAATCTCTATTGGACGTCTACAGTCGCACACATTCCAGTGCAAATGTGTTTCACAGTTCAGTAAGTATGAGAAGTGTCATTTTTTGGTTATAGTATTTTCATGTAAGTGACACCTTTCGCTCTGTTATGAACTCCCTTCTCTATTTCCCCTTGTTAAGAAAATGACATAGTATAAGAACTGGGTGAGACTGAAGCTCCAGTCACGGAGACTGTCTGGCAGCAAGGGAGCCTGCTAGGTAAAGAGTGGAAGGACAAGGGCAGCATACAACCATTCTTCTCCCAGCTTCCAGAAATGTATAGCTTGGGGTCGTTATGAGCCATGAGCATATCTTTATACTTAGTAATCTCTGGATAGTTCTTCCAGGAGTTGATCGTGTGTGTGTGTGAATTAATCTATGGCTTTGGTTAATTCCTCCCTTTCTTGTTCTTTAGATTTACAAATGCCTTCTACTCTTACTGAAAGCAATACCTATCTTCTTTGTTTATCCCCTTTAACATGTTATCACTCAGATTTCCCCTTGCAACCTCCTCCGATGAGCTTGCAGAATTTCTGACACAAGAAATGTATAGTTCCACGCCATCCTGTTCTGATTGAGCGTTTGAAAAAGTATCTGTGATTCACAGGAGAATATGTAACAAATTCCGAGGCCCAACAAATTCCCTTTGTTGGATTTATCGCTATTGGTGTCTGCTTATCTCAGTGGCCATTCTGTGTCTCCAGGTAGAAAAGTATTTTGTCTTGTAAACCAATAATTAAACTTTTGATGCTAATTTTTGCATTCTATATTCCTCTGCTGTTATTACCTTCTCCCTTTCCTCATTCTCCCTCTTATCTCAGCTTTACTATTATTCTGGCAGCCCCATCCCAAAGGTAGGCATGATTTCAGATGACTTCAGAAGAGATGGTGATGAATAATATCAGATTTTAGGCTGCGTAAACAGAGTTGAACTTTGGTCTGTGCTTTCCTCTTTGCACTGTTCAAACGAGAGAAGCAGAGAAGAAAAGACTGACTGCTCAGCCACTGCAGGCTATCTCTTCCCTGCTGAAAGCTTTGCTCCAAAGGTTACTCAGAAGGGGAGAGAAGTAAATCTATATTTGTAAATAAAGAGCAGGCAAAATAAAAAGATAAACATCAGAGAATGTTTATCAAGGGTGAATAGCAGAACAGTTAGCAAGACAGAGGGATAACTTCTTATGCACTACAAAATTCCCCATGGTACCTGTAAATAATTTGTCTGTGGCACGAAAGAATAATGAACAAATGCTTGGGATTTAAGTGCAAAAGACCCCAGTGCTCAGTCCCTTTCTAAGGACCTCCCTTCTTTCAACCTGTGGATGTTCCAGTTTCACTAAAGAGCTGACAGCAATGGTTTACAGGATTTAATGTGGCCAGATATTCAACCATTGAGCTTCCCACTCGGTTTAGGAGTCTCAACAAACTGGAAACAATGCATTTACCATACTAAATCACCCAAGTGTTGAGGCTGAAGAAATAAATTGGGATGGCATAGCCCCTTTTGGTGATGTGGATAAGTAACATACATGTAACTCATGAATGTTAGGGCCAGATACTAAAATAGTGGGTCAAGAGGTGCAGTTCGTGGTCTGTAGTTGAACCAGGTAGATTAGTGGACAAAGGAAATTCAAGAACTGATGATGTTGTGTGGTACTTTGTTGAGCTGTGTGGCTGTACTTAATTTTTTACAGCCAAATGTTGTGCCAGTTCAGCTGGGATATGAATCCTCAGAGATGCTTTCAGATTGGTCCCCTGTTTCTTAATTGCTATCCAAAAGAAAAAAAAAAAATCAATTTTCTATTCATTTATATTCTCTGCCCCTGCCACTGACTTTGAGCTAGGCTAAAAGTTTTCCAAACACTTAAAACTGTAGAGAATGTTAATATTTACTGAAATCAGCATTTCTGCAAATAATTTTGCATTTCCTGTGTGCTCAGTGATGTCAGCCCCTGTGATAACTGCCTTGTCTGGGTCAGCTTTGCTTTGTTTTCTATAAAGCAATTGAGATTTATGGTTCCTGTTACTCCTTTTTATGAGTTTATTTTACGGTGTGACTGATCTTACTGCAAAGAAAGCTTTTGCTTGTATTTCCAGTTTGGTTTGTTATTTTTTTCCATTCTATATTCAAGGAAAATACAGGAAATGGGCTAGTTTGGAAGATGTAACTTTTTAAAAGCTGGTAATGGTTTTTTAAAGCCTTCAAGTATAGAATTCCCAAAATGATCTTGTGGCAGACAATTCTTCATTATGGTACAATGCATGTATGCTCAGACACTCGTTCATTATTAGTACCTGCATTGCAGTAATGTCCAGGCCAGGCATTTGCTTTCTCAAAGAAATAGAAATCATTCAAAAAAAAAACCCAAACAACCAAACAAACAAACTCAAACCAAAAAGACTCCACCAAAATCTATTCTCTGAACTATTTTAGCCACTTCTCCACTTCTACAGGGAGAAGTGTAATCCAAGAAACAAGATCACAAACTGGTTTCTCCATGAGAATGACAAACACACAATGCTTTTCAAAGCAGGGAAGAATACCAGGTTAGGACTTTGCAAAAATCTTTATGTTCCCAACTTGGTCTGGTAAGTGTAATGGTGGTGACTGGCACATCAAGACCTGGAAAGTTTATATTTAGTACTCAAGCCTTTTTATTGAAACATCACAAAATAGCAAAATCCCTACTGCTTCACTTTCCAAAAGAGATGATAACTACTGATTTCTTCATTTAAGCCACATTTTTTGCCAAGAGTAGCTATTAGCTTATGTTTTAATGTTCCATAAGACACAAAAGGAGGGAATCTTTGCCCTGAAAAATTGAAAAGAAAATGGATATGAGAAAGGAAGTCAGAAGGGCAAGCAATGTTAGGTCTACTTTATAGACATGAAAGGACCAGTGTTTTTGTTAAGCCTTTCCAGAGAAAAATGATGATGGTAACTGTCCATCAATATAACTGTGAGTCTCTATCACCAGAGACAGTGAGAGAAAGATGAGGATATTAGATTCAGCAAGAGTGTAACCAAAATGACTTTGAAATAAAGAGGAGCCTTTGGATCAACTCAGAAGGATCTGGCTTCATTTCTAGTGATTTAGCCAGTCGCTGGGGCTGAGAATTTTACTTGTCATGGACTTCTGTCTCATTTTGATATAGTAATATCCTTTTTGCCTTTCAGCGTCCTTAAATTTGGTTCAACAGGGAGCATTGTTTCCTTATGAATCCATGCAGCTCCCCATGCACAGGGTGTCTCAGGACTATTGCAGTACCCATATGGAATGATAATAACAAATTACATGTTCAAAATGATATATTTGATCTGAAGAGCATCATGAAGCTGAATTTCTGCCAGTCTACTGGCTCTATCATTTTCACCCTAAATTTTCCCCAACTGGCTACTCAGTGTTCTGCTATGCAAACATCTTTCTTGGAGCTGTCGCTGCCTTTTGTCCTGCAAGTCATTCTCTGTGTGTGGCAATGGCAGGGGTGCATCATATTTGAATTTCATTTTCTCGTGTGGCTTTTAGAGCTCTGAGTTCAGACCCTGCCCAGATGGTCCCTCCATGTCAGAATCCATCATGCATTTCCTTTTCCATCACTCAGAAACAGGATCTGGGGATTTGGGCACATGGTACTGTCAGAATAAAAGCAAATGCCAAGCACATAAATCTGTCTTTCTTCCTTCCTTTCTCTCTCTTTTTTTTTTCTTTTCTTTTCTTTATTTTATTTTATTTATTGAAAGCAGGTATAGGTCTCATGGGATGGTCATGTGGGTGGCTCAGGAGTGACTATACATTTCAAACTTTTTTTTAAAATAGCTGGAATCCATTAAAAGCCTTTATTTGTATTCAGGGTGTTTCAGCACCGAGCAGCATGAGAGGAAGAGATCAATAATCGCATTGCAAGACCCAACTTCTTGCTGTGCCAGGCTAACGTAAACTACCTCAGCTCTAATACTGAATCCAGTCCTCCCTAATTTGTCCTTCAAATACAGTATTCTACCTTCTTCCCTTTCACCTAGATATGCTCTGGGGCTATTTCCCAATTCAGCTATGATAACCTTGTTTTACTTCTTTGCAGTTTATTCCTGCATCTATCTTTCTCCTCATTCACCTATCATTTATGAATTACTACTGAAGGGCTTCGTGTTCACATAGTTATCTTTGTATAGCTTTTATTTTAATGCCACTCTCGCTCGTCACTGGCCCTGTAAATTTGCTCCGCTCCTTCAGTAACAGGTTTATATCAGCAGGAAGGAAACCACTGTTTAACCAGCAAATGAGTATCATGAGGGAAAAGATGTTAGGAGATCTGGGGTGACATGTCATGAGCTGGCAGTACGGCAAAGCTAGGTATTACCTTCTAAAAGAAAATTGTAAAAATGGTAACTAGGAGTGGCTGCTTATTTTCTTTGATCATCTTCAATATTTTCGCAACTCAAGTAATTCCTTACATAAGCTTTACCGTCATTAACTCAGGTCCCACTCCTATTCCGCTCTGCTTTTTACCTATCCCCAGGCTTTAACATCACTACCAAGTCTCCACACTTGTCTAAAAATATTTAAAGTGCATTTCAGGTTTTTTTTGTTGTTATTTTCAAACTAATTAAATTTTCCCTAAAATTAGTTCTTGGGATTACTGATGCCTCTTCCAGCAACAAAGCAATGATCAACAATACCTCCAATTCATTAATGCTCCAAGATGGGAGAACTGAAGGAGACAGGCACGTAGCCAAAACTCAGAGCTGCCTGTGCACAAAGGGGATATGTTGTGGGAGGATGGAGGGAGAGAGAAAAACTGAAGGTGGAATCGATGCCAAGAAATGATGAATGCAGCAAAAGTACTAAGTGACCAAAGCAAGATGCCCTCTGTGTGACGACATGCCAAATCAGGGAGAAGGAGCTCAAGGATGTGTTGATGTTTGATTCACTGCCGGTTTTGTCATGCTGAATCTGGCAGTCACACAGTTTCTGCTGTGTGTCACAAAATTCCTGTGGTGAGAAACTACATGAAAAAAAAAAAATTATGGAGGGGAAAAACATTGGCACAAGAATTTCAGGCTGTCAGTCCCTGAAATTAAATCTTGCTTTAGGTAGAGTACCAAATCTGTCCGTGTAGCCTGCCCGTACTTTCCCCTTATTTATGGCCGAGTCTCATTTTCCACTGCTACCAGATACACAGAGATAAAAAAAAAGCTTTGAATACTGCCATATGAAAACTTCTGGTTTTGCAGCGCATCATGCTTCAGTGTCTCTTGCTTTATGCATGTGTGAATTTATAAGTCAAGTTTAGGTCAAAAGATACTATGGCGTGTTCGTTAAAACTTATAGCAGGGTCTTTGAGGATCCGGGCTTATCTCAGGGTTGGAAATCTCAAGGGTTTGAGGGACTGAAATCATTGGATCATGTTGTCTGACTGAGAATCTGAAACAATAATTTGGAGGTTTGAGCCACTTTACTCATATGAGCAGGCTCAGATCCAAGGTGGAAAACTGAATAGCAGCTTTGGTAACTGTTTCACTGTGTCCTCAAAAATAACCATGAACTTGTGTAGGCTTTTCAATCTTTTCCTAAAAGTAGGCTAACTAGAGGATGTGGGGAATAAGTAGGACGTGATTTGAAAATTTGTAAGGTGCCCACAGAGAAACTGTGACCCCTTTCTGTGGAACAAAGGTCCTCCATAATTTTCAGCACAGACCAAACCCTGGAGAAGTTAGTAAAGAACTGAGTAATTTTTCCTACACTCTTTGTTTTTCCCCCTTCACTCGTGCAGTTTTGGGTTGGCTCAAAGTGCAGGAACCAAAATGCTGGTATGGGAGAAGAGTTGTTATAATGCAGTTTGAAGGTTAAACATCACGATACCTTTCAAACAACAGAGCGGGGAGGGTTGTTCTGAGATCTGTGAACTAGGTTTGATCTTCTAGCACAAAAGAAAATGGAATCCATATCCAGACTTCCCTTGGCCTGTTCTCCAACTGAGCACTGATCCTTTCAAGTTTTATTCATGTCTCATTTTTCAGCAATCTTCAAATTTGACATTGAATCTTAATCCACAAAAGGTAGAAAACTTGAGTGCTTCAGGTATTTTCAAGACTGATAGCACTATTAGGAGGTAGCCAGAATTTTATGTTGTTCTTCCCATCACCCTCTTGAACACCCAAGGGCAGAGAATTGACTTTTGCAAGTGTTCTGGAGTGAAATTTCCATCAGTTAAAATACGGCTTTTATTTTTCTGTAGTGGAATGGGAAATTCGCTTGCTCTGAGCAAACCGAACATATGTTTATCCCATGTGAAAATCTGCCATTAGCGCCCACAAGCTTCTAGTTTACACAACATCTATTTTCTTTTGCAGTGGGTAATGAAAGAAGTGTCAGAGCCACCCAGGCTCTTCTGTAGTCTAACAGATCGTTATTTCAAGGACCTGGGAGCAAAGACCACGGCATCCATTCCTATTCACAGATTCCCAATGCTATGCACAAAATAAGCTGATTTTTATATATATATTTTAAAATTGGCTTTAAATACCCTTCAAAAAGCCAAAAATAATACAGAGTGGGAAAGCTTCCTTAATTTTTTTGTTCCAGTCTGTTTATTGAATGTCGCTTGATAAGAAGAGGAAAATCTTCTCTTGGATTTTGTAGCAATGTTTTGGCCAGCATTGTTGATTGTTTTCTTTGTTTTTAATGAAACAAATGCCTTGGGCTGAAGCTAAATCTCTCATAAGCCATGCAAGTGAAGATTAACTTCTTGTCCTTCCTTTTTTTGTGAAGCCGTCAGAAAAGTGTTACTTTTGTCCTTCACTTTTTTTTTCCTCTCCTTAAAATATTGTACACATCCCTGCTCAGCATCCTTCTCATTTCAGAGCTAGAAACACACACAGCTGCTTCCCGACTAAATTGGTCTGTACCAATGTAAGGGGCTAGAGCATTCCACTGCCTTTGAAGCAAGATTGCTGTCAAGGTTCACACACCAAGCAGAAAATCCTTTGTCATTTCAAAACACTAGACAACAGCCGAGTATTTGATAAGTTGATATTAGAAAGTGGCAGCAGTGCAGTAGGCTGATGCCACTGTAATACAGCCTGTGAAGTCTTCTCACGTGCCAGCATTTGGTTTTTTAAAGCTCCTTCCTATACAATAGCATGGAGTCCTTCAGGCTTTTCACTCAGTAGTCCATTGTAAGCTAATTGAAAAAAAGAAGAATAATGGGGAGCTCTACAGCAGAAGTGCTAAGAGCCTTGTAGACAGGGCTGACAGGGTTAAAGATGGGGTTGCTTACAGGGAAACTTCCATGAGGTGATCAGATTGGGATCACTGAACAACCTGTGACATCCAAGAAAGCACTGCTAAAATCCAGCTATTCTTTTTATGCCTAGTACTTGGAAGGTGATGACCCAGCACTGCTTTTACACTGATTTGGAGGGTTTTTTTTTCCAGGGGAAAAGATGCTCTAAGAAATCAGAGACTTTTTTCTGCATGTTTGCAGTGATGAGTTCCATGATTTTATCACAATTAATGCATCTTAATGCATCAATCTGTAGAATCGTAAGACCAGTAGATTTAATATAAAGCAAGGGGAAAGCATTTCTAACCCTTGTGAATTTGGATGACTCAAAATCCAAGAACACAACCTAAAAATAAAAAAAAATTATAGGGCAGTAGACTCTGAGGGTAAGCTGGGGATGCTTTTCCCAGAACAAGCTAAAACTGAATGGAACTAAGGTCTGTGGAAAAATCAAAGAAAATTAACCAAATTCCCTCAGAACTCAGGTAGAATAGTTGGGTTTTAAATTTGGCTGCAATTTCTAGTATGTTGTACATGTTATTCTATGTGACTCAGCAGCATTTCTAGCACGAAGATTTTAAAATTGACAGAAAAATGTAACTGGAAGGAGGGGATATGAAAAAAACATTGGATGTGTGGTGGTGTTTTCTTTTTTTTTTAATTGAGTTATTTATTTTGATCTCAAAAACTTGACTGTTCTTTTTAGAGAGATGTGTTCAGAGAGGAAGAGTAATCCCTCTCCAGCTATTATTTTTCATTGTTCCTACCTGATAATTATGTGAAGGGATCTTCAAAGAGCCTGATAGACACATCCATAATACCTACTTGATAGCATTTCAGCAGAACTTCGTCCCTCCTCTCATCACACACACATACACAATGGCTCCATGGTGTATTGACAGCTGTGTGTCAGAGATGTCTGTGAGGAGGGAGACAGAGAGGGAAGATATTCCAGGCTTCCATGTTACCACCTTCCTGATGAGTGATTCAGGCAGTTCGGAGCCTCCTCATGGTCCTCTCCATTACCTCCACTGCTCTGTTCCCAGCAGCACATTCTGTCTCCTTCAGGAGTCATGCCAGCCTCTCAAACCTAAATGGTACATGATGTTAGATTAATTGGCTAAGAAAACATCCACAGAAAGAGGGGAGGTGGGGGAAGAGGAAGGTTTGCTTGTCAGAAGTGTCATTTTGTCACACTGAAAATCATAGAAATGGGGAAAAGAAGGATCCATGTTGTAAATGAAAACAAAACACTTGCCTGGAAATGACTGGCAGTAACTTGGAAGGATGGGGGAAGAGAAGAGGGATTGGAGAAGGAAGGAGAGAGAAAGACACAAAGTCCCAGTCAGTGTGTGATGGCTGTGACCATTGCAAGCAGGGCTCTGAGGAGATGTCCTCAGCTATCTCTGCTCTACACTGCTGGAGCAGGCAGCCCTCTGCTACCACTGCGGGACTCGGAGCAGGGACCAAACGGGGCCCTGGGGGTGACGGGTCCTGCAGGGGGGACTGGCTGAAAAGGAGGAATGATCTATTTCAACTTAAGAGCTTATCCTGAGCTTAAGTGCCAGTCACCCATCTTCTGATGGATTGGTCCCTGGATAAACCATCAATCAGTAAAAGCTAATCACTCATTTCTTGTAGCAGCAGTCATATCCTGGCAGTCTCCTGCTACTTCTCATAGTTGACCGTAGTAGAACCCATACAGAAGTCTCTCCCTGCTTTTGCTCTTCTCTTATGAACACTCTCAGAAGAGCTCTGCTGTGCTTGAAGCTGAGTTGAAGACGTCTAATTCTCGCCTCACAACATCTATTTGCAGTCACTGGAACTATTTGATAGACTCCTTGCTAACTCAGTCCAAACTCTTCAGTAAAGTTGGAATTCAGTTGCTGCTTCTCACTAGAGATTTGGCAGTCCACATATTCCTGAAGTTTTGGAGTTTATTTTTTCCTTTGTTTTTTTTCAATTTTGTTTTTGTGGTTTGTTTTTTTTTTTTCTTTTCCTGTTAAACTCTTCCTGTCACTGTATTCTCCATGTGCTGGGACCTCCCTTATGTTGCCAACTTGCTGGTTCCTTATTCCTCTGCTTTTCACCCACGTAGTTTTCGCTTCAGTGGCACAAGGAATTCATAGCACTACTGTTTTAATTTCTTTTTTAGTTTTAATTTCTTATATGCTTTACATACAGAGAAAAACTTTGGTATATCCATTGCAAGGACTATTTTGGTCACTGATTTTCCAGAGGGAATTAAACACCCATGGTAACAAAAATCTGAGATTCCCCACATGGGAATTCTGGGCTCCTTTTGCTACTTCCAGTGCCAAAACTCTATAGAAAGATGTTGTCTTATTCATTATGGCTGACCTTGGCAGACATGAAGCTGCTATGCAATAATTAAGAGTCTTTTTATATGTAAGCTAATTTTTCTAGTAGCCTGCATACCATACATTTGGTGTGCAAAAAAAAAAAAAAATTCAAAAAATCTTAATTTCATGCCAAATGTTTCATGCTGAAAAGCAACAGATGAAGCAAAATTACTTCTTTCACTCATCTTTGCTGATGATTTTGTTTCCTACGTAAGAACCAGATGCTGACTTCCTAGGTAATAACGTACACTAACATCAAGTAATAGGAGCTAGGTGTTGCGAAGAAAAATAAAAATGAAAACATTCCGGAGGGAAGCACAAAGTTAGGCTGAGAGCTTGGAGTAAGTGTTCAAGATGCACCTCTGGAGATTCTCAAAATCAGGTTCAAAATCAGAAAACAAATGTTTTCTTTTAGTTTCATTAGAGTTTGTGTTGGGACAGAAGAAGAAAATACTGGCCTCGTACTTTTGCACCTCCAAGATAAATGGAGCACAATGCCAGGAGGAGAAACTAGCTTCTCCCAGGATGTGAGACCAAGGTGAATTCCCTCTACCTTAGTAGAGCTGTAGGTGTGAGGGTGTCCTTCAGCCGTCCATAGGATACCACTCTTCCTTGCTCACCTCCAACACTAGTAGCCTGGCACCAAGACACACACAGTACGCACACCTCTCATCGCACGGCTTGCTGTGGTGTGCTGCACAATCACCTCCTTCGCTGAGCGTTGCCAGTGGTACTGCCTGCCAAGTTGCAGGATGCCTCTTTGTTCTGTCACATTGCTGTAACATCTCTTGAAGTGATTTGTTGTTTCAAAAAAGACAAATAAGCAAGTAGTGTTTGCAAACTGAGATGACATGTAAAAGCATCTTTGGAATGGATTTCTCCCTGCGCTTTTTGTTGACCATTTGTTTCCTTCAGTTGGAGCGTGAAAGGACCAAGCATGTCCAATGCAACTTCCCTATGCTAAGTACCACCTGCCAGGCAAATAAAGATAATCTATCAATCACTTTTTCTTTGAGATCATAAGCTTTCAGAAAGAAATACTGCCACACTCCCACACTACTCTTCCCCACTGCATTCTCTTCCCATCCAGACGGCAGTGTGACTAGGAACAACACAGAAAATCCATCTATCTCAATAGTATTTCAAATCTAAAACTTAGCCTGCAAATAAGTGACTTACCCTTGGCACCTCCACAGTAATTGGACTCAATTTTAGATCACTTTCAGTAGTAATACCTGAACAAAAGGGCAGTAGCTATAAATAAATCAGGATGAAAGGTATTATTAGAAGATGTTATTAGAAAGACAAAGGTAGACTAAGTGAAGGGGAGGGAAAAAAAAAAACAACCCAGCCACTCCAGCATAAACAAAACAGAGTAAAATTAGAGCTGGCTGTAGGCAGAGCTTTGAATGACTGAAAGCGCGTTTGCAGCCTGCTGAGCAAAGGCAATTCTGCCCCCACACTGACGCACAGAAGATTTGGATTAATTTCAGCCCAGACAGGTAGTACAGCTGCAGTTTGGGGCTGATAGCTTGGTAGGAAGGCAAACCAGAGGACCGATGCAGACCTGAGTACACTACACCTGCTGGGTAACAGAGATATAAATGCCAGAAAAGGGGCAGCCAAAACGCATCTCTTAAGCAATGCACAGCTTCTGAACAGCTTCAGCACAGCTTCCACAACAGAGAGGTGTGATGTGAAGCTGCTGTGAGGACCAGGGCAGTAATCAGTTTTCTCTGTCTTTGAGGTTCAAAGGGAAGCAGTAGGATTGTTTGAGGAGGGTCCAGGAACAGTTGAATAAACATCTCTCAGGGTGAGTTAGCTCGGGTCCTCCCTTCATCATGGTCAGGGTGACCTTTTCAAGGTCACCTACTGACTTTTTGTTTCTGTGGTGGGACAAGGCTACCAGACACCCTGAGTCCCTCCCCACCTGCGGAGGTTGCCATTAGGTTACAGGACCCTGAGGTGTGCATAGGCAAGCATTTCTGCACCATCAAACCCCTGGGAGGTTTCTGTCATCTCCTGCATACAAACTGCTGCTGGGGCTCCCTGTCACTTCAGCTCCCTGGGGTTTGCAGCACGGTTCACCCAGCCTGTGCCCAGGCGGTACCAGTGAGTAGTATGTCTTCCTCAGTTCTTATTGGCATTGGTTTTTTTTTATGATTAAGGTATAATCACAACTCTGTTCAGACTCATTGTCTTCGCTGTTGTAAAGATATATAAAGGAAGTCCATTGTTCAATAGTTTTATTCCATTTTCTGTAGAAACCCTTATGGCCAATGTCAGTTGTCTGAAATTTTTTTGCCATTTAAAAACCAACAACTCTCTTTAAAATGTATTTGTCTGACATGCCAGAAGATCTTCTTTATGAAGAACAAAGGAATGTGAATAAACATTACAACATAGAGTAAATATGCATGGGGATAAGGCAGAAGGAAAAAGCATTTCTCTGACTTCAAGATTTCCTCTACCCAGAAAGTCAGAAGCGTAGTGTGGCCCAGCACTTGGAAAATGTGCAACATTTAAAGTGAAATTTTTTTAACAAAGAAAAATGTATCTTTTCTTTAAAGCCTCTTGCCACAAAAATACATTTTGGACAGCAGTTTGTACCATATGGGTCAGTTGCTAAAAATACGTATCTTAAAGGTGAACTTTCCATTTGGTTTTGTAGAGTGGCTCAACCAATCACAGCAAATGCTAACCATAAAGTACTCAGTACCACGTAACTCAGGGAGCTCAGTGCTCTGTGAAGCAAAAGGAAGAAAATTCCACAAGTTCATTTGCAACAAAACTTTTTTTTTAACCTTTCTTACTTATTCCTCTTAGGACACAGGCATTGTTCCATGTTTTTCTGACCTTTAAAATCTGTAGGGAGTACAAAGGGAAGAGGAGGGATGGCTGACGTTGTGACAAGTGTTTCCTGCTCCATCACCTCTTTGCTTTGCTTGTTTATGTCCCTGTCAGAAATAGTGCTGCAAAGCATCTACAAAAATCTGTTTTATTAAAAAATTCTTAAGTGTTTTTAAAAAGCTGAATTAATCGGAGCTCTGAAAATACATGTGCTTTCAAGGGACCTAATCGTGTGGGCAGGGTGATGGAAAGCACCTTTAATTACCCCAATAGCTTCTTCTGTATCAGCATCACTCAGACGGGTAGTTTACATCACAAAAATAAGGTGTCAGGGTGGGAATATATATTTATGTATAAAAATGATTTTTATGCTCTGTTTTTCTAATTGTAAAGATGCTTTTCTTTGCATCTTACTTTTATTGCTTTTTGATAAACAATAGCTTCCATGGACTGTTCTCAGTAATGGTCTTTTGATTAGTTGATCCAATTATTTGCAACATAATCCATGGTTTCCCAGGCAGAAGTCACGAAACCCAGCATGAATAGGGTCAAAGTCCGGATTACTTCTAGTGCTTTTGCTCCATGGCTCCCTAGGCTGGGGATGTGTCCACAGGAATAGCTGTGCATGGGAGTGCAGGACTGGTTTTAGCCGTGTGTTCTCAGGCGCCTCGTGGGCACAGGATTTGCATGAGGCTGCTACTAAACCAGCTTTTGTTTAATCTGGCACAAATCAGGGCTGTTACAGCAATCTGTTGCAAGTTTAAACCAAAAGAAAAGCAGGCAGGATAGGACTCCAAATGAGCCGGGGTCACAGGCTAGTAACACGTAAGGAAATTGTTGTAGTGCTGCTAAAAATCCATTATACACAGTCATGCAGGGAAGCAGTTGGATTTACATGCGGGTGCAGTCTCTGTCAGGAATATCTACGTGTTCTCTATATATGGGCTGAGAAACCCTTACAGAACTGTTGGACCTGAGAGAAAATAACTATTTCTCATTCAATCTCTTTTTTAACCGCTTCTATTAAACCTGTATTTATTCTCAAAGCTCCTACCCTCTCTCATATACAGTGGAGACCAAAAGAAGGGTAAATAGGTTCATACAACATTCATATCTAGGGAAGTAATCGTATTAACCTATATATGAACTTATTTCTCTAAGTTAAGTAAATAGATATTTATGTGTTTTTCAGGCAGAAGAAAAGAGAGCATAAAGACATCTAGACAGCTGAGTTCAGGAATGAGCCACCTATGGTCTTTTTTAAACTACTGGGAAGAAAAGCGCTGCAAATAAGAGATTCCTATCTTTTGGTTGTAAAGGCATCCTAGCAATCGGGGGAGGTAATTGAAGATGATGAACTCAGCCACGCTTAGCAAATGGCTTGAAATTTGTGTGAAGCTGTGTAATTATGACATTTAGAGCTAAAATCAGCATATGGATATTTTGACTTTGAAAGCATAGTCTTACAGGCTTGGGCATCAGATATTTGTACTGAGAGAATTAGGCTTATTCTATTAGTGTTATTTGCATTAATTGAAGTTGTGAGTTGAAATATTCACAAACTGCCATGCAGGTTGAACATTTGGGACGCCTGCCGTTGTTTATGAGGATAAATGAGGAGGGGGTCATATAACAGTTGTGGTGTATGTACGCAGATGGCCAGTGAAGAGTTGTTCTGCCTGACTCTTTGCTTTTAGCAACTGTGCCAGTAGATCCAACTGATTAGTCCATTTCTCCAACTTTAAATCCTTGCTGCCACATGAATAACATTGTTTTTCTATTGTAACAGTGCAAGGGTGGATGAAACTTTAAGGGCAGGGTTCATTCCTCTGACTTCAGCCATCCAATATTTTGAGCTCCTATGTACCTGGCAACTACCTGAAGTTTACCAAGTGCCAAATAAAGCTTACCCTCAACACTGAGCATACCGATGTTCTCCATAAAACCTTTGTATGTTTTGGTGATCTGATATACATATGGGACTCTTCTTACCAAAACTATGGTAATTCAATTAATGGATCAACATTTCTGCAAATATGATACAACACTCTATTGAATGATTAGGTTTCCTTCACATAAACTATGGTAATTCAATTAATGGATTGACATTTCTGCAAATATGATACAACACTCTATTGAATGATTAGGTTTCCTTCACATAAAACATCTGTATGTTTTGAGCTGCTTAATTTGAGCACTGCACAATAAACCCTGAATTGTTTCTGGGCCTTCTCATCTGAGAACTAGGTTGACCAAGAGAAGATTTTTGGCCTCATTGGTAGATGTCAGTATTAGAAATTCTGTGACTTTGAGCACTAGTGTTTGGGATAGGATAAAAGCATTGAAAAGGCTGTGCATTTTTTTTAATGGAAGGTTTAAACATTATGATCATGTTGTGCTCCTCTGAGACCTTGTCTGGCTGCAAAGAAGAGTTGAGGTATCCTTTTGTTTCATCCTATTCTTGCTATGTAGGAAGGGCACTCTAGCTGTGCTTGGAAACGGCTTTGAAGCAAGCACTGGAAAGCGTTCAGAAGAGCTAGAGGGAAAAAGCACAGCTCATCTGGTGAAGGGCACCATGCACATTTGCTGGGAGAAGTGCTGTTCGCTGAACTTGCTTTGATACGATTCCAAATGCCTGTGCTAAGGGAAGTAAACATGAAGACCACATGCACTTCACTTCCCACCAAGTGTTCCTTGCTTGTGTCACTCATCTTCTGAATTTTGCAAGTTTACTGATGTCCTTGAACTCCACGCACATTCACACACACACATTCACACACACATGCCCTTTACCCTGTCTGAACTGCATCGTACCCCTCTACGGTGTACAAGCTCATTGCATAGTCTGTGCATTTCAGAGAAGATAATCCCATCATAAATTCCCATGACACCATGACAGCAGTTTTCTGATCTCATTTAAATTATGGAATCACTTCCTATTTTGAAAGAAAACTGGAAAGGAGATAGTTCTACAGGTGGATTGGTCTAGTTCAGCTTGTTAAAACCACAGCTTTGGGAGTGGGCTGTTCAAATACCCTTCCAGGCAGCTCCACTTGACTACAGAGTACAGTTGATCCAAATTCTGGCCTCATGGGAAACTCCTTTTCCCCAATTCATTTAGGCTTGGATTTAAAATACTAATGATCCCAGTGCCTGTCCCAGACCTAAGTCCTGCTTAGTGTACTAATAGGTGTACCTATACACTGTACAGTAAAGAGATATGAATTAAGAATTGGACAATGGATGGAAAATTTGGCCAAGCTCTCATAGTTAGTCACAGGATGAGTATGCAAGATGCTAGATTCAGTTCAGGAGAAAACAGGATACTGAATGACTAGACAAAAATGTTACACCCACTCCCTGTCAATACAGTAAATCTAGTCCTAAAAATTGGAATGAAAATCTATGAGTCCAGACTCAAAATCCACTCAACCTTTCTTCCAATAGAGTGATGAGTATCTTTTATTTCGTATAATGAGTTAAGAAATATGGCTTGTGCTGGTAAGTGGAATATTGAAGATTAGAATAAAGATTTAGAACCTGTCTGAGCCTTCTGAGAGGATTTGGGCTGCTGGAAAGATTGCTTTGTGTTTATCCAAGGATAAGAACATACAAGAGCTATTTCCACATCATAGCTACCTTGTGGCAAATTAATCACTGACAAAAAATATGGGATCTCTAGTGCTGTTTTCATCACTGCCAAGACATGGTGAAATCCACCAGCTTTTTAATGGAGATAGAAGTAGTGCGGAACTCCTTGGTTTCAGTTTGTCCCTACCAGGATCATACTCTATAACTTAAACTGATGGACCAAATCTTCAATGGCATTTGAGGGACATGGGTCATCATGTCAAGGGGGCCATTCTTTTCACAAAGTTTTTGTTCTTTCACCAGTCTTTTGTAAACAGCTTCCTCAGTCCCACATAGCGTAAGCCCGTAGATGCAAACTTTCCCTGTAAATTCAACAAGGAGATTTTATTGATGATTTTCTCATTTGGATTAAACTTCCACTACAACTTTGTATAAATCAGCAATCATCACCCCGATGAAAAGGGAATTAAAACTCCAATGGAGAGAGCAAAGCTCCCTTGATTGACACTAAAAAGTGAGGAGGAATTACCTCTAATTTCATTTCAGTGTTGTTTTATCTTTCACATAACTGAGATGGGTTCAACTTTAGCTCTTGGAGAACTTTCAGAGCCAGGTGTTTCAATCTTGGGTATCTAAGGAAATGTGATCTCTGTTCACTCCAAAACAAAATAAATAACTTTCCAGATTTAGACTTTAAAATAATCTTTGAAGTCCTGGCATGACCATGGAAAAGAGGATAGAGTGGGGAGCAGTGTCTTCCTAACTAGGGCTAGTAGTTAGTTACTAGCTAGTAGGCTAGTAACTAGGTTTCAGGTGGCATCACACCATTCAAATATGGGACATGAAGCCAGAAAGCAGTTCAAGAGATGATGTTTTAGATGGGTGTGGTGTCACACCACCACAGGTAAGAGCTGGTCACTGATATAAAGCTGCATGTGTCAGCCGTGTACTGCTCTGTCGGGAAATAAAAGATGAGCACTGTAACATGGCAGAAGAGGAAGGAGCATGTTCCCCACAGCCATTTTACAACCAGCTAGGTGGAAACAATGCTGCAGCAAGGACTGAAGGGAGATGAGAGCTGAAGTGTTTCAGATTATCCTATAGAGAACAAATGTGTTTGAATATACTGTTCACATTGCCTCATATGAAAGTTTAATGTCTTGGGGGTGCCAGCTCTGTACAACTGTACAACTCAGTGTAATCAAGCCACAAGCAATGGCTATGTGAAAGATCCTGGAAAAGTTTCTTGGCATCTCCAATGGATATGTTGCAAAGTAATGACCTATTTTTCAGTCACTGGGTTGTATTTGATAACCATGAAGCCCTACGGAGTAGAGAGGGAAAAGAAATGAGGTTGCCTGAGCTGAAAGAAATGGCTGTGTGAACCAAACCATTGTGAGGTTTTAGATCTTGATTGCTTCTCTCTGGAAAACTCTGCCAAGTCTAAAATAATTTCCATAATGGCGTGCATTGCTGATATAAAATAGATAGAAAATGCAGCATTTGTTTTCAACTTGCACCTACAACACATCCAATTCCTTTCAGAATATAACTAGAACCTGTTTATCAGTGAAGAAAAGTGCCCATCTGGGGTTCTTCCTATCAGCACCCAAGGCAGACATAAGTTTTCTAATGAACCATTCAGTACAAGCACTTTGAAACTACCCCTTAGCTGACAGGTTTTACCTGCAACAGACCTGAGTAAATTCTCAACTAGATTTATTTATTTTTTTTTTTTGTTGGTTCTAAGTGGATTTTAGTGGCATCTCTTGACTCTTGTTGGCAGGAATGGAGATATTCACCATCTGTTCAAATGCACATTGGCCATGGTAAACAATTCAAACAATTCCCCAAGCAATGGGCACTGGGAGGCAACCAATAATAGCTACCATCTCTTCACGCAGCTCGGGTACAGGCAGAGGACAATACATTTAGGTGGGTTGTTGGCACTGAAGTGAATTCATGAGCAGAACATCTCTCCAGGGTGCTTCCAGGAGAAATGAAGTTATGAAAGCATTAATGATAAGCTCAGAAGATATTTGGCTTTGGCTTAAACAACAGCATTTTGTTTGTTTTAATATGTATGGTGCCCCAGCACATCTTTCTGCAGAGGTATAGGACAGAGAAAAAAAGGAAAGGAGATAGCTGTATGGAAATGAACTTCAGTTCGGAAGCTGTAAGGTCACGTTAGAACAGTTTTTAGTACCGTTTTTAATATACTTTGCCCAGAGACAGCTGCAAGGAAACACATCAACTCTTACGGTAGTTTTCTAGCTACAGACATCTATGAAGGGAGGCTGGTTACACTCCCAGCAACCAATTTCTAGACAAACTTGTCACAGTTGGTGGACCGGAATCAGGATTTGCTTGTAAAGATGCCCATGCTGTTAAGAATTGTACTTGCAAGTAAGTGCAGGTGGAGAATTTAGAAGGTTGCTGCTGGGAGGAGTGAGTGTCTCTCAGTGGTGTCTCTCCTTCAGAAATAACGACTGCAGCCTGCATCTTTTGTGTAGCAGCAGCTCAGATTAAGTCTCTGCCACTCATTGTGTGTTTGCTTTGTATTTTTCAGAACTTTCGAGCTGGAGTCACACAGTACGTTTGTTCCCCATAGCGTGAAAGCATGGCATCTTACTGCTTTTCCCTGGAGTGGAGTAACACATTCATTTTTAATTGTTGACCACTATATCAGAAATCCTAGTTTAATTGTTTTGCATGATGTTTAATTCATGGCTTCCCTACAGAAATCAGCTGTTAACCTTTTTAAAAAAATAATATATTATTTAGTATTTATTTATTATTTAGCAATAGCATTTTTTAATTGTACAGGATGATATAATTTATTTATATTTTCACTATAAAATTCCATGTCCCAGTGTTCCCTTTCCCTCACCGTCCTTTCTTTTCCTTGCAATTATGAAGAGCAATAAGAGCTGTAGAAATGCTATGGTAAAGGTTTCAAGAGCAAGTTTAAGATTGTTCTTATGCAGGACAACATTGAAGACACATTTAAATCCTCCTGAAAGTTCTAAGCCAATCCTTCAGAGTTTTTTGAAACCAAGGCCTAGGTGAACATGCTTTTCTTCCTTTCTGAATTTACTTTCTTCCATATTCTTGCAAATGAGCTGCCCTGCAGAAAAGTTCAATGGAATGGCAAATCTCAAGCCAAAGTTGCAGAGGATTTGTTAGAAACAAGAATTCAGAGTTCAGAATTTCTGCCAGAGACCTGATGCAACGAGTGATATTCATCCAGCCAGGAGACTGTGCCATCCAGAATGTGTCTAGCTGAATTTCACACACAGCAAAGTGCTCCTGGAAGTGTTCCAGGACAATAATTATTGGATACCAGGGAGCTGCAAATAAGTGCTAAGGAATGAGGAAGAACAGCACTTGCAGAGATATCATCTCCCCTTCTGGCTGCTCAGAATCCCCTCTCCACTTTGGCTGCCATGGCAAAATCTCCATCTTCTCCTTCCAGCTACTGATGGATGCGGAGCAAGATGAAAAGATTGGGTGCTGGGAGACATTTTGTACTATGCACTGAGTGCTAAAGCTCCTTCCAAACCCAGACACTAGGCAGAGGCTTCAGGAGCCCCCAGCCACCCTTCATCAGAACAAAGCTTTCCCATCATGATCAAGGCTGCAACCCAAATTCAGCTGCCCCCATGGCAATGCTGCCCATGAGAGACAGGGTCCAGCCGCATAGGCAGAGATGCCAGAGATGGGTATCAACACAGTGGGTGTATTAGCAAGTTCCCTGTTAGCAGCATATTCCTCACCATGTATGGGCTAGGAGACATTCAGATATATGGAAATAGTCAACTTTCCTCATTTGGGGATTTTTTTTTGGTTTTTTTTGGGTTTTTTTTTGGTGGGGGAAGTATGATTGAATAAATAGTGAAATAAGCTCAGAAAGGTGAAAAATAAGATAATGCATGCATTGCTGACTGATAGGGCTGTGGGGCCAGTATTAGTGTTTGGTCCAGCACCCTTCCCAAAAAGCAGCAAAGCAGAAATTTATTTTTTTAAGTGTGTGGGAAAACCCAATGAAGTCAGTACTGAAAAATGCTGCTGCACCTGGGCCTGCTTTGCAGCTCCATTTAATTTGATGGAAACCTGACCCCTAAGGCAAATCTCCCTATTTTCCTCCTTTTCCGAGGCAAGTTGTAGACCCAAGAAGGAAAACCAGGATGGGTATTTCCTTGTAATCACTGAACTTCTCCTGTGGCTGATCCCTTGCTCAGTCTTTTTAATTTAAAAACTATCACCTTTGCCATTGTCACCCACACAGGGACACATCAGTGTTTCACTGCTTCAATAGAGTGCCCCAACGCCAGTGCATGGTCAGAAGAGGATTTTTACATCTTGGTAAAAATCAGTTTACAGTGGAAGAATCACAAAGCTTTTAATGATGAAACTAGAAAACAATCTAAGGCTTTTTGCTTAGTGTGTTTAGTTTAAAAATAAAATTTCCATAAAATCCTGAAGGAGCAGACTAGCACTTCCTCTGCTTATTTTTAATATTGACTTTGGCAGAGTTGAAGGCTGGATGGCTAAAGCAATTACAGGAAAATTCCAGTTCACTAGGAAACAGGACACTAAGCAACCAGAACAACAAAAAGTTCAGTCATTTGTCATAGGATATCTGATACAGCTGCCGCTCTTTCAAGATCTACTTAAAAGCATTTTTTACTACTTTTCTCTGAAAAATATTTCAATCAGCGTATATCAAAAAAGTCTTTCTTCTCTCTTTCACTTTCTTCCTTCTTTCTTCCTTCTACCACAATGTGAGTTTTACTGCAAAAGAAAGAGAAAAAATCTGTAGAGCACAAATGAGTCTCACTTCAACCAAATATTGCCATAAGTAATTATGCTCCTCTCTGTTCTTGTTTCAGACATACTGATGTTACGAATGAATTAACCAAGGAACATAATCCTTCACTGCCAACTGAGAGCTAATCCTTGAAGTGTAGTGCTATTACACTTAACATATTTCAGTTGGATCTCAAGCTAAGACGTGCAGAAGAATTGATACCACTGAAGAAGCTAGCTTTCTTGTCAAGAAGGAGTCTCACGATTCCTTTGCTCCAAGGAAATTTGAATGAAGAAACATTCAGTTTGGACTTTTGCCTATCCTACTTGGAAAAAGTTAAAAAATGGGTTGAGGAAAGTAGACAGAACTAGAAAACATTGCAAAGAAAAATTACCATTTTTTAGTCAAAATTCAAGTTTATAAGTTTTTCCATAGGACTTTTTGACAGTTGTCCACCCATCTACTTTGGGATATTTCTTCTGAACTTTACACCTGAAGCTCTTTCAAAGCTGTCTCTTAGCCAGTGTGGGACACGGAGCTTGTCTTGCTTGAATGGTTGAGATCTGATTATAGTTTCCAGCGGACTCCCTGGGTAATTATTGACATGTTGTTCCTGGTGCTGGAGCACATGCACAACGGTGATCCTCTTTGAGACTGGAGCTCAGTAAGGTGCTGAACGCTGACATATGAACTATGGTTAACTGCATTGTACCATCGTTCCCAAATCACTAGGTCTATACCACATTAAGCTAAGGAGGGAGCCAAATTGCCCTAGGCTGCCTGTTACAGTCAACAAGGTGAGCGGGGCATCACCAGAGCATGAACCCAAAGTGTCCTGTCATGCCCTTTGCTGCCTTGCTTCATGATTTAGATGCCTCCATTAGAAACAAAGGGGTGCTTGGAAGGGATGCAAACAGTGAAGGCAGCAGGGAGAGACAGCATCAGAGTGGAGAGCTTCTGCCGAGTCATTTGCATCCGCAGAGGAAACATGGAAAGAGAAAGGGACCTGGGTCACAGTTGTGATTCAGCAGACCACTTCAGGGGCTCTTGGGATTGTGCATGTGGTCACTGTGGAGTTCTGTGGATAACAGTTGTTTTGCTTTGAAAAGGAGGATGAGAACAGTTTCATGTAGCAAAGATCTGCAGAACAGATCAGTATCCATCTGACAACAATTCACGGTCAGAGGAAAGGCCGGTGTTTGTTGCATGAGCTGGCTGTGGTTGCCGCTCGCACCTTCTTCTACCTGTTGCAGGTAGCTCCACGTCAGGATGTGCCTCCAACGCTCACAGTCTGCATGAGTTGTGCTTATAGTTCTACACTTACTGAACAATCGTGTGCGTTTGTACTCAGACTATTATAAATCCATTACTTCCCCGAGGCCACAGGAAATGGTTTTAAAATGTGAGGTTTTTCTACAGGGAATTGAGAGACAGAAATACTACAGCAATGTACTTGGCTTGCACAGATCAATGTAGTGTAATAACTGGGAATATGAACCAAGCTTAAAACATTAGAAATGTGATTGGATGAAAGCTTAACATGACATTGAATAATTATCACCACAAAAATTTCCTAAATCACCTTAAGAAAAAAAAAACCACCAACAACAACAGAGCCTGGAAGTAAAGCATAAAACAGAAATAGCAGAGTTTGCACTTGGAACCAAAGTCTGGGTAATATAATTGCACAGTAGTGAGTGAAACTTCAAATTTGGGCTTTTCTTTTTTCAATATGATGGAGAGGTGTAGGTGCAAAGTCTTAGGATGGGAGATACCAAGAGGTTTTGAAAAATATTTTTCCACTAAAACTTTCATTAAGATTATTTCTTCATCAATAACTTTTGTTTCTCTCTCAGGGAAAAAAGTGTTCTAAACCCGATGATTCCTGTTTGGGAAGGGAACAATGAAGAAAAGACAAACAAAGCAATCTTTCAAACAAGATTAAAAAAATAGTCATGGAAGTTCCTACCAGGGTCAGAAGCTGGTGCTAGGTTGAACTAAGGCACAAACGTTATACAGTGAGCAATGAGGTTTACCTGCATTTTCAGAGCAATGAGTTAATATTTCATCCCAACACAGGCAGACACAATGTACAGGTTAGTGAGTCTTCCCATGTTTTTTTTTTTATTCACAAATTCATATTAAGCTGAAAATAAATACTAATAAGAGAAATGTTTCCTTTTCTGAAGGACTGAACCACTTATAGGAATATTTTATTTGGGGGGGGGGGTTGGAATGGAGTTTATATCTCAGATTTCTGTCACTACCTTGCTTGAACAGATGGAAGCTCAGCCACTTGTGATTAAATGACTAAAATGAATGGACATCACTGAAATGGTGGTCACTCATTTGCTCAATTCCAAGTGCAGAAAATTAGCAACAATTAGAGATGGATGTGAATTTCCTGAAAAAGAGCAAAAGCAGCCTTTCCCAATAACTCCAGTCATTGCAGGTTATATTTCCACATCACATCTGTTCATGGCCAGGGAGCTATGATTCTCCATTTCCATTTGGGATGCATTCAGGAGCTATCCAGTATCCAGAAGTACTTAATCTCCCATGGCATCTAAATTGCAGCCACAGGTTATGCACGTAGAAAGTCTTTCCTTAAATGCTACAGCTATTTAACCCAGAGCTTTACAGGGTGAGGGCTGTCAAATAGGGATTTCTCTAAATACTCCTGATGTGTGGGACCTTCAGCAATGGGACCCTGAACACATTTGCTCAGCATAGAAAGCACGTTCCTGGGTTTGGAAAGTATCAGTAGCTGCATAAATCCACTTGGGATCTAGAAGTATCGGGTTCAGGTCCCTTTCTTAAAATGGGATCTGAAACTCAGCCTGAAAATGTCCAGTTCTCTTGGCTATTAACTAATGTCAGTTATTTCAGGTCTTGTCTGAGAAAGTGGACTACTCCTCCACTGTCCCCGGATGCAGCTACTTTGTAAAGCACAAAAAAGTATTTTTAAAAAATTAAATCAATCAAATCAATAAAATATTATCCACTCATCAGATTTTCAATCAGCTTCTCAGCACTCCATTTCTAATTAATTGCCATCTGGTGCAGCCCCTTCTCTCCCAAAGCAACGGGGAATATTCTTCTGGAGCAGGCACACACAGCAGCTCTGCTCGTATGCTAACTGCTTCTGACTGGTGATCCTAGGGAGCCTGATTGTTTGAGGCAAATCGCCTCCCCAGGGACTGCATGATTTATTCCCTGCATTCGGGTTGCAAGATTTTTTTGCAGGGGAAAAAAAAATGCTTCCCTGTCATTTATAATGGATCTCACTCCAATAAACAGCCATCTTCTGGCATAATAGGACTGCGGCTTATCAAATAATAAACCCCCGTCACTCTCAGTTTTGCTGGGAACCGGACCAATCCAGGCACTGCTGATTCCTATGACCACTTTGTCATGCCATGAAATATTCAGCGGTTTGTGCATGTGTAGGAGTCCCGGCTGCCAGCGGGGAAGAGCCCTGGCATGCCGTGGGGAAGCTGCGGAGACAAGTGGGTGTGATTTCTGAGATTCCGATCCTTAATATGCTATCCAATTTTAAATGCTACCTAGCGTTCATTAGGGACGATCAGAAAGCCATATGGCCTAACAAACGCAATATGTAGTTTGGCAGAGTGGCACAACGACTCCGTGTTAATTCTGTCTTCTATCCCACCCTCTGCCTGATGGAGAGGATAGTGAGGAGGCTGGTTTTACCATGCTGAAGAGATGACAGACTTGATAACTTTAGTATGGAGCGTTTCCAGAGCTTAACAATGAATGGCACAAGCTTTCTAAGGGGAGAAAAAAATAGGCACACATTTTCAAATGCATCAGCAGGTTGCAAAAATGTGCTGATTAGCCATTTGTATATCTGAGTCGGGACAGTTGGGACTTGGGAGATCTCAGTTTAACTCCTAGCCCTGCGACATTTTCCCCGTGTGACCTTGGCATGCCTTTTAATCTCTCTGTGCTTGGATTCTCTCACTTTCTCCCTACTATAGGAAGTGGATCTTGGTTTATCATGTGTTTATATAGAGAAGACCTGATCTTGCACAAAGCCTCTGAGTGTATTTCACAATAGTGTGAAATCCTGGGCTTCTTATGGTTACTGGTATTTCCTCATTGGAGACCTTTTCACTCTTTCTATGTCTTTTCCTTGTCTTTGACAACTACTGAATAAAGCCTGTGCTGTGAATTATGGAAACTTCAGAAAATTCAGATAACATTTCAAGATGCGTCTTTTCTCAGACATTTAGAGTTTTCTCAGACAGCAGGTTGTCTAATGACTCAGAGGGGACTGGGACCATCCAGTGGTGCTGGATTTGTCTGGCCTAGGGGCTGGCTTCCTCCCATGGCAAGACTGGCCCAGCAGCCCTCTTGTCATCACACCCTGCTACCCATCACAAAGTATAGCCTTGAACCTCTGATGCTGTGTTTCTTTCTGTCATCCAAGGTGACAGAGTGCCCATAAAATTTTGGAAAATTCAACTTTTGGATGCATTGGTAAATTTGAGGAATTATTTTCTTCAACATTTAATTCTTTCTGCCATTATTCTCACCATATTAGATGAAAAGCTGCTTTAATTCGGGGTGATGCTTGCTCTACTGAAACCACTGTGCTCACCTCTATTGTCAACCCCAAGGTTTGAATGCGTGTGCTCTCCACAGCTGCTGAGTGCCAGCAGGAGCACACCTCTTACAGTGCTGCACTTCCCCAGCAGCAGCAGAGATGAGTAAATTCAAGCAAACGGCTGGTTTGAAACAGAGCCCACAGAAAGGAATAAAAATGACATCAGCAACAGTAAACTCCTGTTGCAAATAACAGCAACGAAGTCTTAAAGCAAAGGTTGGCTGTGTCTATATAGAGGCAACACTTAGTGTCTGTGTGATATACAAGGCAGCTTATCTCTTTGAGAGCAGGAGACTATAAAAATACAATTGCCAGAACGAAAGAAAATTGAAGCTGATTGCCATAGCAACAAAAGAATTACATTGATGAAACAGAAGCACATAAAATCCTTGTATGCTACATTAAAGACAAAGCAATCAAAAGTAAACAAGAGTGGATTGGAATTTGCTTGGCTGAAGCTGGAAATGACAAATGTTTCCAGCAGCTGGAGGCAGAAATGAGCCCACAAGAAATGAAGGGGTAACCCTGCAGAACCAGGGATTTATCCCCCGTTTCCTCTGGGAGCAGAACATGAGGGACCTGGGACTGCGGGTACGGGCGCTTCCCAGGCTTTGAAGGCAGTCAATCAAAGCACATTCCCAACCAGACGGTCAGTAACATCAAACACTTTTTCTTCTCTGCCTTTTGCACAGATCTCCAAGACTTTCTCCCTTAGACTGCCTGGCTCCTCTCTCCTGCTGAAATTCTCCCTCACAGCTGGGCAAAACAAGCTGCTGCTGTAAAAAGAAGTTTTCTTTTTCCAGCTATGTCTCTTGATGTGTCTTGCTCAGACAGGCACCTACCTGGCCGTGAAAATATATATCGCCTCCTCTATGGCACTGCACTTTTGCCCTTTCAGGTCTGCGTGGCACGGTGAGACTGCAGACACTGCAGCAGAGCCAGCAAATTTCCAGAGCGCACCGATGAAACCACAGCTTCAAACCTGTACAGCCATCTGGCAGTTTTGCGATGTGAGGGGTGAGGGGGGTTGAAGATCCAGACTTTAGTGCCTCCCACAGCATCACAACTTTAGTGGCAGACGCAGTGCAGTGCTGCACTTCCTTGTCAGGCTCCGCGCCCCTGTTTGGGGATGGATGATGGCACACCTGTGGGCTACTCTCACCTGCTGAATCATTCCCACAGCAGGTTGGCTGGATGAATTCGCCTATGGCATTAGCAGCATAAAACTCAGTGATGTTACTCCAGGAAAGGAGGATGCTCCTATATGAACCCCTGTCCACATGAGCTCAAGCACAGCTATCCTGGTTCCCTGGGGAAGGGGCTCATGTTATCCAAGATGAAATCATCTGAAGTAAGTGTCTATACTCTGTGGCTTGATCTGGAAGACTAAAAAAAAAAAAGTAGCGTGTGTTAAATTAAAGATCTTTCCTGAATGCATCTTTAATCAAAATCTTTGTATTTCTTATCATAACAAAGCCTTGAAGTCAGTCCAAATGTTGTAGTTAAGCACAACAAAAGTATTCCAAATGGTGGACTGACATGTCCTTAAGATACAGGGACATTTAATCTACTAGATCTTAGACTGCAATAATGGCCAAACCTTTCAAAGTTACCACAAAAAATTCTTAAGACTAGAATAAAGTTGACAGTTCCTTTAATTAAACTCATCTTCCTTTCAAAGGAAGTGACAAAAAGAGTTAAGGAAGATTAATTAAGACTTAAATGCACAGAAATGACTCAAGGCATACTGAAGTAAGCCTTAAATTAGTCTTTTATTTGGACATGGGAGATTCCATTAACAATAATGAAATGGAGATAGCCAGATCTTAAAGCCTTTGCTCTAAGCTCTGCTTGGAGGCTATTTCCGAAGTCTTACCCATCTCCCAAATCCTAAGTCAATTGTGATTGCTGTTTCTTTAATATTTCCATCATCCTTTTTTTTTCATAGTTATCTTTTTTATTTCTGCTGTACTTAACAAAGCTCCTAGCCTTACCCATATTTGGGTTTACGTGCTTCTTTATAAGACAACCTATTGGCCTTGGTAGGATCCTGAATACAAAGATATTTTCATCCTCCGGGTTTGGAACTCTTTGGGCTTTTTGGGAACTTTGGTTCAAACTGAAATCTTGCTCTCCATCTGGTAAACAAAAGATACCCATGCAGATCCTGGCTCTCTGGTGCTCCCTAAAAACCTGCCGCTTAATAGGTAACTGCATTGTGTAGCAGCTTCAGCTCCTGCATAGAGGTGGCATCAAGTTATGAGGAGAAAAACACAGATAACAATTCTCCTGGTTTGCAATGAAATGAAGGTTTGCAGCATCTTGCCATGCGCAGATGGGCATGAAAGTCATTCTGGTCACCATGGTAATAAGATAATCAAAACCAACTCTTGAATTTTTAACCCTGGATGATGAATGGCAGAGACAGAAGGTGTCAGAACATAGGCAGAGAAAAAAAGGGTTGCACGGACATCTTGAAGGAGAGAGAAGCTGCATCTACTGAGCACAGACAAGCTCCCTGGTGCCTCCTTCCCACCCCAAAAAATAAATCGTTTCGGTAGGAAGAGATTCCTACCAAAGCAGGAAGATGATGTGAGGAGCTTTCCTCAGCCCAGCATGAGATCGCTCCAAAGGCCTGGCAAATGTGTGAACTTGTGTCCAGAGTGACCATGGCAGGGTCTCCTTGCCTTCTACAAGGTGGTCCCCAGGTTTCTGTCATTGCTGTCTTCTCCTCTGCAGTCCCCTTTCTCCTAATGTCTGTCTTAAATCCACCTTGCTGCAGTGTAAGCCCATCATTTCCACCTGTGTCTAGCATGGGTATTGTAAAGGGGCTGCTCCCTGCCTCTTTAAGGGACAGCTGCTGTTACGACGTGCCTCTCTGTCTTCTCTTCTTCAGGCTGAAAACCTCAGCTCATTCAGTCTTTCCTTTGGGTCATGTTGTGTAGGCCTTTCATCGCTCCTGTCATTCTCATTTATTTTTCTTTACAGATGAGAAATGTATCCTCCTTCCTAGGTTTACTCTTGCAATAAAAGGGCTCCTCTGGCTTTTGTCTTCTGTGCATTGTATCTTCTGGCTCCCATTGATTTTTTAATTTTTTGTCTCCACCAAACCAGACTGTAAAAACAGAGGGGCAAGGGAGGAATTAACTTCTATTCAGTTTTGTTGGGGTTGCAAATTGGATCTGTCCGTTTCTCTAAGCAGGAAAACAAACAAAATGCCAGTACTCTGGGGAGCACATGTAGCAGAACTATGCAACGAGAAAATTTGTAAACCTAGTTTCTCTCAGTGGGTGGCTAAATGACTGTTTAAAGCCATTTAGCATCACACACACAGTTGAAGAAACAGAATAATAGAAGAAAGCAAGCTGCATCTTCCTATTAAAGAATGCCTTTGTTTTATCCAGATTTACTGGACTGCTGATTTAGGATTGCAGGGCTGAAGCTCTTTATGAAGGGGGAAAGAGCTTCATTTGGGCTTGTAATTGCATTAACATGCACTCGTGAGCGCACACTCAAGGCAGTGCTGCGTGTCCATTGAATTGCTACTCGTGTTGGCTGGAGCCCAAATATCCTTTGGGCACCGTGGAGAAGGAGACAAATGGGTGCCATCTTCATGGCTAATGATCACAGGCATTAGCAGACACAGCAGCAGGGGTGAGGAAGGAAAGATGATGGAAAACTTGCTCAGGAAATAAAGTCCATTGCCCTCCTTTGTGCACAGCAAGCTGGAGGGATGCTGCATTTGTCCATGCTGCTGCTGTTTGGTAGTTCGTTTCACTGTAGGCATTCCTAAATTTAAGCAACAGATGTACTGCAGGTGTCTGGAGGAGTCCTAGGGGTATCTGGGTTTTTAATACCTTGGGTAGAGGTAACGTCGGGTCACAGCGGTAGAGAAGGATCATTTACTCTGCTAAACTCCATCCTGCTTTAATTGCTTTCTCCTACTAAATCCCAGACCAGTTAGTTGAAAACTAACCTAGGTATCACTGCAGTAAGCTGCTGTGACAGCAGTGTGAACAGACTTGCGTGTTCCTTGTCTTGTACTACTTAGAGCCAGGAGACCTTCCCACAGGATTCACTGGGACTTCCAGGTCCCACAAGAAGCTAAAGACAGAGGGGCAGCTGGGATTTGTGTTTCAGTCAGATTACAGATGACTCTGCCATGAAATATCCCCAGGACAGAAGTCACAATCTGCCCTGCAGCTGAATGAATCAAGAAGAAGAAACTATTTATTTTTGCTTCATTGATTCCCTGCCATATCATGATGGGACTGAGATTTGCGTGTTCGGCATTGCTTTGTAACATCCCATGCTGAAGTCTGGGAGGGTAAGTGCAGGGCAGAGAACAAGAGACAAGGAACTGTTTTTCCTAAGCTATGTTACATGCTTTTTGGGGGTTCTAAGCTCCACTCAAAATAAAAAAAGGATAAAAGCTTCCAAATAGTGCAGTCTTCACATGTAATCTGGTAAAAAATAAGATTCTGTTAGATATGTTCAGCTCCCAGGACACAGCCACAGGCACACTCTGCTTCTAAGCCTGGCACACCTTAGTGCCCTGCTGCAGCTGTGGGCCAGCTGGCCGTGCTTCCCCGGTGCTACCGCTGGCTTGCAACTGACTCCTTCCCCAAAAGTGAAAAGCTTGGACTCAAAGTAGTTTGTACGGAAAGAGCGGCGTGGTTCAGGCTCAGGTCTGTGATTACAGAAGTTGAGGTTGCTGGTGTAGAGCTGTCTGGGTTGACACATCCTTTTTCCACATGGGACAGCCAGCACGTGTCCTCCAGTTAAAACATCCCCACACTGGCTCCATTCAGTTTGGGTTTTACATTCAAAAGGTGTTTGATATTTATTCTAGAGCTAAACAAGAGCTCCAGATTTGTCATGAGATAGAATCATCCTCCAGCCAACTCAATCAACCCCGTCCTACACCTGTGGGTTTTTTTATTCATCCTCCTCTCTAGCATCTCAGGGATTCCCTTTCGGAGTCTGAAATAGAAACCAAATTCCCACACAATATTGGCAGCCTGCCATTTGAAAAAAAAAAAAACATTTAAGGGGTTTGTTTGAATTGGTTAAGATGAGGGAATCAGGAAGGGCGCTGTGTTTGGATTGGAAATAAAAGTAATGTGACTATTTGTTGACAATCCTTTGTGCCTACCAGCACCATTGCAGAAACTGGCAATACACACTGTTTAAATTTAAACACCTGCACACAAGGTGTAAAAGCAATGAGCCAACCAACTTAAAATTAATCTGTGTGGGAATGTGAGATACTGTAGGTGTCCTGGGTAATGGATTCCAGCTCTTTAGTGCAGCAGACTGGAAAAGGCAAGGAGTGCCTTCAATTCGTTTTAGCTCCCTTATCATGTTGCAGAGAAGCAACAATTTGGTTTTACATAAATTAAGGGGACAAGCACACCTTCCATGATGCTCCTAGCTTGGCAGTGATCTTAGGATTGTGAATGGGATTTAGAAACCAGAGGAAGCTAAGCTGACAGAGGAGCTAATTAGGGGGAGGAGATGAATGATGGAGCTCTGGGAGTTTTCTGCTACCTCAGGAAATCCCAAGATTTCTAAATGCTTCTCAAACCCTCAGACCTTCAAAATGGGTCACTTGGAGGCACACTGCAGTGTTGCAGCAGGATTGAACACACAGGCTGGTATTCTGAGGCGCATTTTGGTTTTAGTCCCTAGACATAACCAAAAAACAGCAGCAGTCTCCTTCACCTTCTCATTCCTTCTGCTCTTCTGCTCTTCTTGCTCCTCCAAGGACATCTGCCATTGGCTCCAGCTCTCCAGCTCAGGATCACAACCACCATCACTGCTGCTTCTGCTGGTGAGACTATCCAGGAGCCCCCCTGATATTCTCAGCTGGCCCTGGCCAAATCCTCCCCGATCCCTTCTGGGAGCTCCCAGAGATCACCCTGGCCTTGGCAAAATGAGGAGCTGCACTGTGGACATGTCCAAGGAGCTGGAAACAAGGCTCTGTGAGACACACAGATGCACCCACAAACCTATGGGCCCAACCTTTTCTTCACACACAGCTCCTTGGTGCACAACAAGCTCTGCGGCTCCTTTATCCTTCAGTTACATTTTAGTCCCTAAAGGGATGCAGAGATGCCTGGTCTCATAGGGAAGGGGGAGGGAGAACAACATGCAGATGGCTCCTGTTCTCAAAGCAAAGCCTACAGCCATCCCTCTCCAGGGAAGAGCATTTACGCTCTGTGGGAAGTAAATTGACACGGTGTGGATGGTGACACAAACTTGATGTATCATTGAGCACAGTTTAAAAGAGAACGGCAGGGCTAATATAGCATCTGGCTTTCAGGGAAGTCCTCTCTGCTTTGTGGTACTGTCCTGGATAGATTGGTACACTCGGAGAGGCTGAAGAATTTGCATGTGATCACAGAGAGGAGAGCCGTGAGTGGCTTGGACCTAGTGGAGACAGTATCATATGTATCCCTTCCTGCCCAGAACTGGCACAGCATATTTCATCGTCTTTGTACAGGAAAGTGAGACTCGTGTTTATGTGCCATGAAATAGAGGCATGGGGTCTTCATCAGAGCTCTGGCGTGGCCATGCAGAAGGCACACACCAAGTTCAGTCCTGGCTCCCTCCTATCTGCCTTTCATTTTCACAAGAGATTTGACAAGCAATTTATTAACTCCACAAGCCTTCACACAGTCAAGACTAAATTTAGAATTATTATTCATGGAGATGAAAGCTAACAGATTGTCTCCATTACCTCTTGGAATAAGGGGTCTTTTAAGGACCAGTGAGGTAACTGCTTCCACGGCTGCCGCCTGCTTGTAATGCACGCATAATCTTTCAGTTCCAATTGTCTTCAGAGATCTCATTTGTTTCCCAAAACCAGAAGTTGGTTCAAATATGAGAACGTGAGACTACTCATTCTTTCTCCAACTCCAGTAACTCTTTGGATCATAGTCTTTTTGGAAAATGTTATTTCTTTATTCAGTGCATCTGTCTTTTATGGCTTGAAATTCTCCCTGAGAGACCCCAGGCTTGGATGTTGGCTGTTGGAAAACTAGGCTAAATCTAGCTCTTAGTGTCTAAATAACATGAGTTATTGGTAAACTGAATAATAACTACAGTATTTATTTATGGACTTGCTATTCCACTGCTACCTTCTCCTAACTTATTACTTTCTAAAGCTCTTTGGGATACCTGGAATTTGAAAGGTGGTATATTAAACTGGATTCTGTTCTATTTTCTATTGCTGTCAGCAACTTCTCTTTTTAGCCTGGTTTAAGGCACCTATGTGTGTTTCATGAAATGCATTCCTAGTTCTGTGTTCCAGGCTCCCAGATGTCCATTTTAGGTATATTAGTATATATAGTAGGTGCTACAACTAACATCCTATCAGAGCACCAGTCTATATTCCTGTCAAAAGTACTATGTAAGGAGTTTGAAATTAAAGGCCAGAGACAGGAGCAATGCATTCCCCATTCATCACTCCACTGCTTGGATAGAATAATATTAAACTTGGCAAAATAATCAGTCTCCTTACCCTGAAGAAAGGCTCAGATTTTATTTTCCCATTTCTCAGAAGACATTTCTTTACCACCAGCTACAAATTCTGATATTGTGTTCTGATATTTCCTGAGAAATTCACAAACCCAGGTTTTCCATTTTTAACACCAGTATAATTATTTGGAATTATTAGTGTTACACTGCCCGTTAAAAATGGTAAGAACTATTGAACAGATAACGTGATAAACAAACAGCTTAAGGAAGACATGTTAGGGAGACATCTAGACATCTGAGGAGAGATTAAATCCATTGAAGTATACCATTTCAATATGCAGAATACGAGCTTCTTAGAAGTAGTGGATGTTTTGGTCCAAGGGAGCAAGAGTCTGCCAATGTCGATGGCATTGAAACGATGAAAAGTCAGAACCTGCAAAAGTCATGTGATCTCTGTAATAAAAACTTGGGTTAGAACCCAGATTTACAGACGTACGGGTTAGCTACTTAATCAAACTTTCTGAACATACATGTTGTGGTGTAAAGCGTTACAAAAGCCCCTAGGACAATCAGCATTACCCTAAAAGTAAGAATGTCCTTGCTAATAGCATCAACCTTCCCTCTCTTTGTCATTTTTGGAAAACAAACATTTCATTTCATAAAGATTTCTTTTGTGTCTTTTGTTCTGGGAGATCATTTTCTTAACAGTCTAGGCGCTCAGATCAAAGTGTCTGATTTTGGAGGGATTTGATGGTTGTTGTTGCTGTTTTGTGTTTGTTTTTCAAATAGTTCTTGATGTATCTTGCAGCAAGAAAAAAAGCAAACTCTCTACGGGTGGGTAGGATGAACCTAAACTTCCAATCCCACAAGGAAGATGCTGCAATCAGGCACATCCCATCAGTTCCAACACAGTGATGAATCCAGCTGAGTTACTTGTAATAGTGTCTAAGAAAACAGATGAGCAGTTGAATCCAAATTTTCAAAATAATAAGTTTCCACAGGGAGGCTGCATAATTCTTTTTACAGATGGACATCCCTGGAGACTTGAGCACATTTAACTATTGTTAGAAAGAGGAAAATGGGAAGAGAATATTTTAATGTTCAGGATTCTGCATTTCCCTGACTACACTGATCTTAGAATTATAGCTCTGGGACTTAATTTTTTTTTTTTTAATGAAGATTTTAAATGCTTACGAACACTTTTTAAAATTAAAAATATACATTCTCCATCCCCTCTTCTTTGCAAATTCCATTCTTCTTAAGTTGCGGGGATTCAAGAGGGATGCTGGGGCTAGAGTGGAACAATGAAGTGGGTGGATAGGGGTGCTGCTATTAAGTCAGAGATATTAAAAAATCAAAGGCAGCTGAGACATAGATTTATCCTACTCAATCCTGGACTCTAAAGCCTGTATTCTGACAGTAGGCATTTGGGCTGCCACTTTCAAAAAGCTATTAAGATCAAAGATGAATGAAATGTTTCCAATTAGACATGGTTAATACTAGAGATTGCTGAATCTGGTGAATTCTGTACGTTCTGTCACCTATTCACATGCGCACATACACATGCTCCCACACAGTTCGAACTGCAGAGGTTTTTTGCAATCATCATTGGCTGGCTCAAAATTTTGGTTTTGGAGACAAACATCAGGTTGTTTAAGGGTAAATTAAGCAGACACTGAGGACTGGAAAGGGTCCATTGTGTTCTTTTCCAATTTCTAGCTGAGGTATATGTATAAATACCCACCATGTAAGTACATCAAACTAGTACTGAGTAAATGAAGACTGCAGCTTATTTGCAAAATTAATTTTATTTTTAAAATAAAGTCATTTTGGCTTCATTCCCTTTTAATCTTGTGCTTTTTTTCAAATGTTAAAATAAGTAATTTAACTGACTGGCATGCTCTGCTCTGCCACAACATGAAGATATATTTAAGAATAGACGCAGGAACAAATACTCAAGCTGTGACTCTTGTCTTGTGCAGTAACACATTCAGAGCGGTGACTCCCACCCTGTAGAACAGAACCAGGCCATGGATTTCACAACCCCATTTCAAGCAGAAAACCGTGCAATAAAGGAGATGTGTCTGGTCCAAGGAGGTTGAGTTTCAGATACAGCATGCTGCAGAGACCAGTGGCTGCAAAACCAGCACCATCTGCAGAGCTCCATGGGCTGCTCCTCTCTGATAATATGTCAGTGGAAAAGTCTCAAAGGAAGCAGGGGGAAGGATGAGAAGAGAAGTCTCATGGAGCCCCAGTGATTCCAGAATCTCTTCCTTTTAGTAAGGATATTCATAGTTACACCTCAGCAGGTCTGGAATAAAATTTTGGTATCCTTCTGGGAATCACTAAAACATCTCCAGCCTTCCAAAGCCCAATGTCTGGAGCAGATTGCTCTTTGTAATGGATGCTTTGTGCTCACAGCAGACTGGCCATGTTAACCTGGCTTGTTTTGTACCTGAGTTGCATCATTTGGATGAAATAAGTTGGGTATCTGTAAAGAGCATTGCACAACAGATCTTTGGTGTGAATAAGGCTGGTCCCTCAGAATTGTTTTGTGAAGGAAAAATGTGCTGAAGGTTTATGAAAAGGAAGGAAATTTGTATAAATAAAATATGCTGTCAAAACCTCAGGAAATGATTGAAGCCTCTAGCTAGGAAGGATAACATGATGTTGTGCTTAATGAGCAAGGGGCCACATGGACCACATGCTGTGTGAATCTGAGAGAAAAAAAAAACTTCAGAAATTTCTTTGAAATTGGGAAAAATATCAAAATGTGGGGCTATCAAAATGCTCTATTGCAATAAAAATCAAACTGTCACTTGGTTTTTAATTGAATTTTAGTGTTATAGTTATCTCCTGATTGATAATATACAATATATTTGCAAAATGAAATGACATTTCAAATCCCCCAAAAATCAAAACGTTCACATGAAATCAAAAGGGAATATTTTGACATAGTCAAAATGCTTAAGATCTATATTTTCCCTGAGGAAAATCCAATAAAAACCAACACAATTTCATATAAATGTACAATTTAATTAAAACAGAATTCTAACATAATATGTTCTGACAAATAAAAGAAGAAATATTTAAGTGTCTTCGACATTGACTGGGTAAAAAGATTACCTTAATTATTCATTTGTTGACTAAGCAAGTCATTCAACTGAATACTGCTATTCTTGTAGTGTAATGGCAGTATTTAAATCCTGTGTTTACAAACAGGGGACCAGAGAGGAGGTTCCTCCAGCTGTGTCATCGATCTCCCATAAGATCACTAGGAAATGCTGACAAAAAGAAAGTGAGAAAAAAGGAAAGAGACACCCTTTGCTTTGTACTTCTCCTTCCTTCTCACAATTAGATGACCATGAACTTTCTGGCTATTGTGTTTAACAGATGCTTCCATATTCATTTTTCATTAATTTGTGTAATCTTTTTCAACTTGTTAAGGTCTTATTAAGTTGCCTCACATTTTTTTTTTGTCCTGCAATATATTAAGGAATATCCCTTTGCTTTGTATTTCTTACCTGCTTCCATTTCAATTCCTTGATCATTTCATACAATTAAGCAAGGGGAAAAATCAAACTACATAGTTTCATCTGTTTTGGTCCCATGGCCCAAGCTTGACACTCTAAGAGCCTCCTGAGTGGAAAGGGAGTTTGGCCATTGACTTTCATGCCTCTCTTTCTCATCACAGTTAATCAGAATGATGGATGCTTCATGCTCATTAAATGTGGAGTTTTATGGATAGTTCTGCTTTGCAGTGCCACAGCATTAACATCATCAGAGATTTTGGCACATTTCCGTGTTCAATCTCTCATGCAAATAAATATTGACAATCTATTTCATTCAATTTATTAGTCATTTCTCCCCTTCTCTTCCCCTTTTTGCATCTGTTAAAATTATTCATTATAACAAACATTACGAGAATAATTCACAACCAACTATTTGTCCAGTGTTCAGCCTCGCTGCTTGCGGAACAACTGACAACAGACTCAGGTGTCCCCAGTGCCCCAGGCATTTGACTGGAGGGAATAGACAGACTCCAACCGCTGAGTGACTCTTCCCTGCAAACTCCAGTTCAACAGTACACTTAACATGCTCAAAATTAACTATATGCATCCTTATTCATCACAGACTTCTATATGATAATAAAATCCTTTACTAACGTTAAGCCTCGGGTTCATTAGTTTTGGCTGGACAGACAAATCACGGAGTATTTTCCCATCTCTTTATTTGGATGAATATGCAAATATTCCCATGACAGATACATGCATAAGAAAACCTAAAAGTGGATATTTGCAAATATGTGCGCCACTATGAAATTAGCTCTCTACAAACATTCCTGCCAGTAAAACCCAACTGTTCGAGTGTTTGCAGAGAGCTAACAGAGGAGAGGATGGATATATGCGGACTGAACTCATTTAAATATTCAAGCAAATAGCTGCTCAAGTTTTCCATTATTCACCCAGTTTGATTTTAAAAACATTCTAAAAGGAACAGATCTGGCACCTTCTTAAACTGCTGAGGACAAACAGGAGGATAATAGGAATCTTTAAGGGCCATTCTCATCCTTAACGTAGGTGTTTCCTTGAGATGCTCTAAAAGATGATGCTGTCAGATGACTGTCTAAAATGTTATTAAAACTCCAACCATACTCATTAGCTCTTCTCTTCCATTCATCATTCATAGAATGTCTTGCTACATGTGGCAGGGGCCATCAGCAAGCATCTTCTGCATCAAGCCAGAAGTATGTCTACGCTGACAAACAGTACGTGGCCATTTACTGCATCATTGTGGAGTTCTTCAGCAAAACATGCACTGTATGTAGGTAATGGAAAAAAGTCTCCAGCAGCTACTGCCTGATTTTGGCTGGAGCTCTGTAAAACACAGGTCTGATTTTGACATGTCTCTCCACGTGTTCTTGATCTCCATGCTGGGTAATACGGAGGAGAATGAATATCTCTGCAGCCTGTAGCCGAGTTTTCTGTTGTCTCCAGTGCAAGTTGTGTGGTCTGGCAGAGCTGAAGAGTTCCCACATCTGGAATAACCAGAAGTATTACAGTTCATTCACAATGCTCATGTTCAAGCCCTGGAGTGACTAGGGCTTCTACCAGTCACAACCATGACTTGTTAGTGGAAGAACAAGCAGAAATTTTCACAGCAACTGCTTTCAACCGTGCTTTCCACCAGGGTTATCAACTCTTCACATATGGTAGATAAGCAGTGAAATAAAACCACTTAATCCAAAAAACCACGATGGTTCCAAATAAATATATGTGATCCAATAATTTATGGACATTTTGTGTGTTACACTTGGGTATTTCCAATTATCTTTGAACAGGTAACTTCTTTGACTGTCTGCTGCTAAACACATCTCTCACCTCGATTTTCTTCTCCCTTCTCCTTAGCCTTGTTCCAATAACCAAAGCAAAGGAGCACCATGAAATCGTTTGGATGCATCACACTTCAGAGATGCAGCTTCAGCTTTGAAGCAGCCACACTGAAATAGGAATAAATGAAAGATTTAAAATAAATAAATAAATAAAATACAGAGGAATATCTTCACAGCTAAGAATATGAAGTGGCTTTGGTTTCCAGGTCACGTAATTTTCAAAGTAATTAGTAGCAATGCTTCTTAATATATCATCTAGACAGATTACAGGAGGCAGAGAAGGTGCTGTGAATAAGAGCATCTTCTCAGGAGTTTAATGCAGTTTAACTAATATGCTTTCACTTCAAACCTTTGGGTAATCCATCTTAACTTGCTTAGGTGTCCTTGTGCACACAGTTTTTGGACTGGATACTTTTAGCTGTTAGAGGATGGGTGGTTTCTTGCTCATCTCCAGCTGACAGGTACACACCTATAGCACTGGGATGAACAGCGGGTGTGTACCAAATACTGATGTAAATCTACTCTGAATTTAGGGCTAAACCAGATGTTCTGTGTCTGTGTTGGCTGGAGTGATCATACAGGAATTAAGTTTTTTGTTGTACAAGTTGTTATTTAGCAGTTTCTTGCCTTGTGGCATGTGAAGGAGAAGAGGGCTGGGTTACCTGCCGGCGTGATACCAAGTGGGGTTGGGAGAGCAGATAGTGCAGAAGTCTTCTCATATGTGCTGGATCCCATGGATCTCTAAGTTCAGGACCTAGAAGTGGATTTCTCTCTAGTCTGACCAGTTGGTCATTTTCTTTCTCTGAAAAAATGAAGGGTTTTTTTCCTTTCTTTTTCCTTTTTTCTTTTCAATTTTCTTTCCTATTTTCTTTTTATTTCTTGTTGTATTGTATTCCACTAACTTTCCAAGTAGGAAAATTAACAAAGGGGAGCTCTAAATTCACTGAAACTGCTTCAATGGATTTGTGCTTAGGCTGCCAGAAAGTAAACATTTTAATCGAGAACAAGGCAAAAACCTGTGCCTTATCTTTACCCTCCAAGTATCATTTGTAAAAATGACCATGTCTTGTATTTTTGCTCATAGTGATGAAATGTGGCCTCTATATTCTGCTAAGAGGAAAGAACAAATTCCTTTCTATTAGCCACAAATTCGATCAAGCATCCCTGAGTGGAAAGTTTTCTCGTATTCATTAAAGAGTTTGCATATTGCTTGGTGTGTGTGAAGGAAGAAAGAATAGAAAAAGGAAGGAAAATGAAGACATTAACTATAGAGAGTGGAAAAATCCAAGGAAAGTGTATCAGCAGGAAGGTTTAATAGAGAAATTTTAAAAAATAAAATAAAAAGAAAAAGGAAAAGAAAGAGAAAAAGAAAAAGGAAGAAAAACTAAAAGAAAAGAAAAAAAAAAGAAAATAAAAAAGAAAAGAAGAAGAAAGAAAAGGGAAACAGTCTGTATTTTACAGAGAAAGCACCTTTTATTGTTGCTCTATAAGCCTCCTTTTAGCTAGGATAACATACTTCTTCCATGACAAAAGGAAAAATTGAATCTTCTTTGGAAGAAAAAAAATCCTGGTTTAAATTACAGGGGAAAGGTCTATGAACTCCATCTCATTTTTTGAATCTAAAATAAATAATTTGAGTGGTTATCAAATATATCCAAGTTCCACTGGGTTTGCCCAATCCTATTCCTCCTCTGGCCACTTCTGTACTTCTGTTTCCTTCTAAAATACATCAAAGATACGTCTGAGGTAAGACACATCAAACTGCAGCAACCTCTGGAACCATAGAAAATGTAAGTGAGAAATGCAGAGAACAGCATGACAATCATGTTGAGTACAGAGAGATGAGACTTCTAAGGAACGATGCCCCATGGACTGCTTGGTTTACCATAATGATGATGCTATCTATGCATTTGGCTTGCATTTTCTCCCTATAAATGGCTATAATTTATTTCTGTGAATCTCAACTGAAGCTGGCGGAAATCACTGATGCCTCATCTCTCACCAGCTCTCAGGAAATCTGCTTTTCCCAGACAGAGCACATTAGGCGGGTAGTCAGGAGGATAATAGAGCAGTTACATTACTCCAGTGGCTTTCATTGTGACAGACTGCTTGGAAGCAGCAAATGGCTTGCTGATTTCTCCTGGTGCATCTGGCTAGCCCATGGCTTCTGTTTGTGGTGGTAGAGAGGAGAGCTACAACGACAGACAACCCTTCAGGCTGCAGATACCAATCACGCTATTTTTGCCTCCCGTTTAGCTCAAGTTTCATACAATAAAAAAATACAGAGTGGGAGGAAGGAGAGCAGTAACTTGGTACCCCATGCAGTAGATGGAAGATAAGGGTGGCAGCCACATTGCTTCAGCTCAAATAAAGGCAGAATGTGGGTAGGAATTCATAGAATCATAGAATTATAGAATGGTCTGAGTTGGAATAAACCTTAAAGATCATCTGGTTCCAGCCCCACTGCCCTGGGCAGGGACACCTTCCACTAGACCAGGTCACTCAAAGATCATCTTTGTAGCCCTACTTTGGACTCATTCCAACAAGTCCCTGTCCTTCTTACGCTGGGGGCTCCAGAGCTTAAGACATGTCCTGGTTCTGGCTAGGATAGAGTTAATTTTCATTTGAGCTGGGAGAGGAGCTGGAGCTGGTGGCACCTATGGCTGGGGAACAGCTGTGGTAGTTTATTAATTAGCCAACAGCTGGGATATTTTACCCAAATTAGCCAAAAGGCTGTTCCATACCAGGTGAGGTTGTGTTCAGTATATAAAGTGAGGATGGTGCTGAGGAGCAGGTTTTGCTGCTTGGGAGGGAGCTGAGCATCTGGATCTCCTGTGAGGTATTGTACAGTGAATTATGTGCTTAAGTATTTTCTGTGATTGGTTTTGGTTTTGTTTTCCATCTCTGTTTTCTTTATCTGCTGTTCTGTTAAACTATTTTCTATCCCAACCCTTGCCTTTTTTTTCTTTCACAATTCTACTCCCCATCCCACTGGGAGGGGTAGTGAGGGGGAAGGAGGGAGTGATTGTATGGTATTTTAGCTTCTGGGGGTGGTAAACCACATCAACACAGTATTCCAGTTAAGGTCTCAGGAGAGTGGATCAGAGGGAGATAATTGCATCCCTTGATCTACTGGTTATGCTTCTGGTGCAGACAGGATGTGGTTGGCTTTCTAGGCTGCAACTGCACAGTGCTGAGTTGTGTTGAGTTTCTCATCAACCAATATTTACAAGTCCTTCTCCTCAGGGCTGCTCTTGATCCATTCTCCTCCCAGCCTGTATTTGTGCTTGAGATTGCCCTGACCCATGTGCAGGACTTTACATTTGGCCTTGTTGAACTCTGAGGTTTCCATGAGCCCACTTTTCCAGCCTGTCAAGATGCCTCTGGATGGCATTCCTTCCCTGCAGTGTGTTGACTGCACCACACAGCTTGGTGGTGTTGTAAATTTGCTGAGGGTGCACTCTATCTCACTAACCAGTGAGATAGTGTCAAGCACTTCATTTTTGAGCCATCTTATTTAATCTGTCTTGTTGGGGTGCTGGTGAGATATCGTGTGTTTATATGGCTTTTATATAGTGAGAAGTTGTACCACCAAGTAGAAGTTGTGACTGATATGTGACCTATAAGGTACACATGTAATGGGAACACATCCAGCTCCTGCCAGCCTGCAGGCTGGTGTGTGAACACCAGTTTCACGCTGAAACCCCAATGTTTACCAGCATATCTGCTTCTGCGCTGATAGACCATGCTGGCCATCTCTGACAGTTTAAGTTTGCTGAGATGAGGAGGAGTGAGGCTAAAGCAGAGCAGCAGTAACTATAGAAGAGATTGAAAGACACAGAGTGTGTGTCTGCCTATGGAGATGTAGCCGCAGAACAAATAGGGTTGCAGTGCTGAGATCAGTATCAGGGAGGGGATGTGTAAAGAGCTGTTACTTTCTGTTCCTTTTTCCCCTCTAAATCTAAATATTGTAGAACAGCAAGACTGTTGTTGTGTTTGTAGTTACAGAATGAGCGTTAACAATACTTAAATTGTAATTAATATTCTGGATGTGCAAAAAGATACAGTATGTTCACTGTTCTCTTACATTCCCTAACTGCAAAGCCTGAGCTAAGGATCATAATTGTTGGAGTGGACACCCAAGTTCTGTCAAAGCAAAATAAAACTTTTAATTTCAAGCACAGCATATATTTACAAAAGTATCATCCTATCTTGTTTCATTATCATAGTTTTAACTGGAAATGTGCTGAAACCATTCAAAGGTGTCTGATGTTTCATACCTAATTCCATTCCCAATTTCTGTGCTACTAGCTCTTTTCACAGAACTATTTTGTCCCAAACCGGAACAAAATAAAATGCCAACTGCAAGATTTTTCTCTTGCTGAGGCAGAAATCCAGTCACCTTCAGCAGTATGCGGTATCAGGATAGTGCAGCTGTTTTGTAGCTGCCAGCTCATGTGAAGGAGCCATCCTTTACCCTAGAACAGAAGCAGCTGGGGGGTGGGGGGGGGAAGTGCCTGCCCTTTGGTGTTCCTTTATCAGTTAACCCCGCCTCGTATTAGCAATAATATTTCTTGGCAGCACAGTAAGATACTTTTACAGCATAAGTTGAGGGGGAAAACTATATTCCAAGGTAGGTCAGTCAAACAGCAGTATTTCAGGTGTGATAGTTGGGCTAAAGTAGGCATATAGCAAAAAAACCAAAGGAATAGCCATCAGTAAAAAACCTCTGAGATCTTTTGAAAATCTGTGTTACTATCAGATTTGCAGCTCTTATCTCTCCTTTAGACTCCAGCAAGAGACAGAGAAGGGTATTTTGGTGACAAGTGTAAGAACAATGTTTAATCAATATTGACTGGCTAATGTGTTATTCTACTTCCATAGATTCAGAATTCTACAGAATACTGGTTCTGACATTTTATTTCTTTTACTAAGTTTTTAATTAATCTTACAAAATGTGGGAGATGCTGTGATGACTCTCCTATAATGGCTTGATCATTTTCTCCTTTACAAAACACTTTTCCCCAAATTTGAGTGACTTTACTCTGACAGGAGTGCAGAAAAATGTATCTATGCTCCAGACTTCAATGCTTTAGGAGATAGTTTGCTGTTGTTGAGGGCTGCACTTTCCTGGAGATATTTCAGATTTCTCTTCAACCCCAGATTTTGTTAGGTAAGGACAATCCTCTGGTAGAGTGGACTCTCTTCAGCTGTATGGACAACAGTACTCTGGATGGCTGAATGAAGATAAAGTAAAAAAGTGCCAATGTTTTCCACAGCTGCCAAAGATTAATTTCTTTTTTCTTTTTATGCTCAGAACTGTGAAAGGCTGTTCATAGGGTGGTGTAGGAACTACGCACAGATCTTATCTCTTTGCAGAAGCAATTTGACAGGCTGTATGTCAGTAGAGATGTGGATGCACTGAACTTTTCCCTTTTGCCATGTGTTCTCGGTTTCCCCTAATGTGGACACCAAAATTGTTCTGAGTGATCAAGTGGAAAATCCAGGAACAGTGGCATGTGAAGGACAGCAGGATGAAGCAGTCAGCCTGGGTTTATGTCGCAGGAAAGCAGTGGAAATAGAACAGCTCTAATCCCTTAGCAGATCCCTGTACAAAGGTCATCAACTGGACCTTATGGTCCAGAGATAGCTCGAGGTTCCAGCTCACTGGATCCTCAAGCCATATATACATCTCATTACATCTAATTAGCCCTCTGGTTTAAGAGCAAACTCTTCCACTATCTCACTGCAAGCAGGATCCTTCTTGCAGATGCAGAAAGTTCCTTTCTGTTGTTCACTGAAGTTGTGTGCTGCAAACCTCGTTACAGAAAAGGTCTTCTACTGACCAAAGAGAAAAATAGCAGCTAAACCATGCTGCTAATTAATTTTCCATGGCCAGATAAGCTCCCAACCCCTATCTGCATCCTTTTGTCCCTTAGGCTGTAACGGCTCTGCACACTCAGGAATTTTCAGCCTGTAGAGTGATGATAAATGGACGCAGGTAACGGCAGCGCAGATAGACTGCATTACTGGAAGTCTGCTCTCTGTTAACTGCCGGATGACTCCTGGTGAACCCTAGGTTTAATGGCAAATATCTTTTTTCAGCAGCTATTTCCCCAGACAACTCAAGTACAGACACCCTGAACTGAATTGCTGGTTTTGTCCTGCCTGTTAATAAGCCTCTGAATTACATTTGAAAATGAATTAACTATCATGGGCTTTGCCTGCTGCTGTTGAGGACCAAACTCTGAAAAATTTAAACATTGGTCTCATTTCTATTACTAGTAAAAAATGGGAGCCAGAGCCAAAGGCTTCAGATAACTTTCAATATTTGTAAACATCTCCAAAGCCAAATGACTCAAGCTTTAGGATTCAGGGAAGCTTTAATGTCTACAGAGGAACCTGAATTTTAATGTAGTAATTATAGCTGGAGCTAGTGTCCCAGCTTAGAGCAGCTCTGAACTTCCTATTATAAGATTTGCTTTCAGCTGTTTACAACTTGGAGAAGTTTTGAGAATTTGAATTGCAGGCTTTTTGAATGAATTTGATGCTTGTAGAAAAGCATCTGTTAAATTGGTGTAAAACTCAGTCTGAGAATGAGTTAAGAGAAAAAGTACATTATTTAAAAAATCCTCATTTGCTTCCAAATTCAAAAATAAGGACTTTACATATGCCAGGGAGAAGGTGAGAGGGAGGAGTTGTCTCCCTGCCATTATTTCTGAAAAACCCCAACAAGACAAAACAGGAACATAAGAAAATCTGATCTTCAGGGGTAAAAAAAAATAGTTTAACAGAACTGTTAGAGTCTGGCAACTAAATTTGCGGAAGGGTTTGTCCCAGCCTGCCAGTTCATGTTCTTTGGAGCTGATGAGGGCTCAAGAATCGTTCCCTTTGTCTGTGGCATCATTGATAAAACAGCCTCAATTTGGCGGGTTTTTATTTAAATTATCTTATTGCCAATAAATACAAACTTCTAATCAGTGATTTGTATATTGAGAAAAGGAAAGCATAAACAATTTTAAAAAGCACTTAAGTAAATACCTTTTCTTCCCCAGCCTCCAATTAAGTCAAAAGCCCATCTTCCCTCCTTCCCAGTCTGAATTTTTCGTGTTTTCGCTCCAGGTTACACTCAATCTGTCCCAAACTTTTGGGGAGGCAATGGGTGGTGAATTGAGGTTGTATGTAATGGTGTTTCTTACTGTCCTTGCTCTGTCATGGTTCATCCATGGCCACAGCATTGGCATGGGTTGTTCATGGCCTTGGTCTTTTGGGTGTCCCTGCCTCAGCACAGGTTGCCCATGGCTGTGGTTATTTCAGGGTTGTCCCCTTGGGCATGGGGCGCCACCACAGGCTTTTCCATGAACTGATGTCTGTGCAGATGGAGCTGTCAGTGATGTGAAACATGAAGCAGCCAACGAAAGGAATGGGGATGGACTCTGCATCATTTGTCTCTGTCACTGAATGCCTGTTCCAAAAGGGGCCGAGATCTGGAATATGCTTGATTTAGCAGGTGAAGTACCATTGCTGGGAGAGTAAAGGGGGTCTTCAGTCTCCAGATACAGAGGGCCCAAACAGTGTTTTCCATGTTTCAGTTGCATTGTGGCCTGGACACAGAGCAGAAGAAAAGGACTTTGACCTCCAGCACAGGCAGTGCAAAGGCTGCAATTTGTGCTGTCAGTAAAAACCTAAGATACTGGGAAAGCTGTGTCATCTCCCTGTTGTGCTGGCATACACAGGGGATGGCAGCCTGTTGCCATTGCTTATTCGGTGTTCTACTTTGTTAACAGAGCAGAGGAAAAGCCCTTTATGCTTGTGGGAACCACCTACATGATGCATACTGGATTTTCAGTAAGTGGAGAGGAAGACACAGGGTCTTTTATTCTCCTTTTCCTACTAACTCACACACAACATAAATGTATTGGATCTTTACATGACTTCAGAGGTGAAACCCACTTCCACTCTGGCTTTAAACAGGCTGCTGTTACTTTGATTCTTGTGACATAATTCCAGATGTGGAAAAAACTCAGAGAAAGTCATGCACGCTTTTTTGCCACCTTGCACCGTCTCGAAGCAGAAGTGAAGCTAGAGAAACAAAGCAGAAAGAAATGGAGACTTTCCTTCCTGGAAATGGGAAGGGATGGGATATGTCAGGACTCCACGCCATAATAATTTGAGAAACAAGCTACCACTATGCACCCCATGTAGAATGACTGTTCTGCCTGAAAGGTCCCAGCAGTGCTGGTTTGCATCTTAGCTCAAGCCCTGGCAGCACCACCACCTCTTTGGGACAACCCAACCAAACGCAGTGCATGGCCATGGGACGTGACAGGCTGCATGTCTGTAGGCAAGGGGATTTACAAGACTCAGCACCGTGTTCTTTTAACTGTCTGAGAAAGATAACAATTGTTTTGCAGTGCCTGGTGCAATGTCTTCCCACTACTATAAAATGCAATTTACAAACAAAAATACAAGAAAAGGTATTTTGGATGCTCTGGGCACTGTCCAGGGCCAATTTTAAAGCACCATTCTTTCTGGTCTACAGCTGTGAGTACAGTTTATAATAATTTACCGTATGTTGTTAAAATGAAGTAACTGTTTGCACATCTGCTTTTCATAGGCACTTACTGGCCTGTAGAAAATGTAATTAAGCAGGATTCCTGCCTGTTGTTTTCTTACACAAAACCTTTATGTTCCATTGCTGGTGTTAACTTCATCAAGAGGCAGGCATTAAATGTAATCCTGAAACCAGAATTTGTGTTTAAGAAGGGCCCTGCAGTCTGCAAAGCTTCTTGGTTTTATTTCACTCCATCCCCTGGCTGTACATGTCCCTTCTCACCACAGCTGTCTCCCACCCCAGTTTCTGGGTGGAGTGGTCGCTGCAAGCGAGGATTTAACAGAACTGTGCTATTAGGAAAAGAGGGTAGGGGATGGGGACGGGAGAGACTCCTGGGAGTTGGTAATGGCATGCGAAGTCTTTCATCTCTAGGTTTCTAGGCCAAATCAGTTGTAGTGACCAGAAGTCCTTTGAAATAAAGCAGGTCCCTTTTTAAAATTTTAATTTGTAATAAGACAATTTGACCTGATTTTTTCAAAGGGGTAGGTGTGTGTATCCCCTCTTGGGAGTTCTTCTGAAAATCAACAGCTTGTCTGTGGGTAAAAGAGGCAGCTCTCCTCCCCAGCTGCCTTTGAAGCTTCCCAGGCAACCCCATCTGCAGCCAGGGCATCTCTTCTCTGAAAACACCGGGAGTGGGGATGCCCTGGCCAGCCGCCTCTGCTCTCTTCTCATCTCCATTGTCCTTCTGACTCATTCCGGCAAGTTTTCTAAATATTGACTGATTTTAAGAGTGTGTTTACAGGAGAGATATTTGTAATTTCGTGTCATCTAAGCAGGTTTGTCAAGTGTCACATGGCGAATGTGAGCAGACGGCTTTCTCCCTCCTAGAACAAGTCTGGAAGTCACTTTGAAGTTTATCATTTAAATAGCTGTTCACTGGCAGCAACACCCTGGTTTTATTCAGCTGTTAAAAAAAAGCATCACTCAGTTACATCTGTTTATAACAGCGTAAGACAGTCCTGACTGATGAAGTGCCATGTGGTATTTTCAGCTGTTTACTTCTTCACTGTTTTTTCCCTTTCAGTGTCAATGACTTTTTTTTTACTTCTTGTAGGCTGCTGTCCTAGGACACCTTCTCCTTGCGGATTAGGGAAAAACTTTATTTGCTCTCCAGGCTATGTTAAATGTCTAGAATTAAGGAACTGATAGACAAGTTGTTTGGGGAAAAAAAAGAAAGGTTCTATATTTTTTCCCTGATTGGCAGGATTTCCTTTCCACTTGTCCTATGGCAAGGAAGATTCCTTATCTCAGCAGTTTTGCTGTTGATAATCAACAGGAAATATCACAACAATTTTAATGGAGCCTGACAATAGTAGGACATCTGGTATTAACAGAAGCTCTTAACCATATTCAAAACCTAACTATAGCATGACAGCAAGGAACTTATGTAAGATTACTTGTCATTTCAAGTTGCAAGTATAGTAAAGTATATGCTCATACAATCCTGGCACGCATGCGTGTAGGTTTTCTAAGATTTCTGCTTGCTCCACACCAATCTCTGCATTGGTTGGCCTCAAACTATTCCCTTCCTCCAGACTCACCCCATGCTGCTCAGTGCCTGCATCCCACTCCCTGGGAGTGGGGTCCTGCTGCTCCTCTGCTTTTTTTTGGATGCTGCCTGTCAGACACAGAATCACCCCTAAATCCACCATGTAGTCAGCAGAGGTGGCCATGCCATGTGTGCTGCAGCCCAGCAATGCTCTGCTGTTAATGTGGCAGCAGATTTTCAGTTGCAAGCATGATCATGTCTGGCCATGGAGAGCAGAGGTGTCTGTGCCCACCCAGAATTTGTAATGCAGTGAGGTGATGGCATAGTGGAAAATAGCAAAGTGCGGGGTAAACTGGGTACAGCTGTGGGAATATGTACTGAGAGTACAAGGGAATCTTTTAAATTCTCAGCTTCTTGACTTGTCTGTGTATTTATAAAGACAGAATAATTCTTTAATATTTCTACTATTAGTTCTTTTCTACCAAAATTGGAATGTGCTGCGAACGCTCTGGGGATACAGACTAATGGTATTAAAAGGACCAACAGGGCCAAATTATCTTCTGGGCTATATTTGTGTGGTATTAATGACTTCTATAATTAAAGGCATACTATGAGCCTACATCTCTCAAGTATTTAGGTACAAATCCTCCTCACCCACACAATTAGTTCTACTTAAGGCTGTAAGGACAAAGAGGCAAATGGGCAATCTTGGAAATGAAGAGAACTGCACTAGAAGTGAAGAGGCATAGAGAGGGAAACCTCAGATCCCATTATCTGAACTCATTTTATTAAGGGCGTATTTGTACTGTATTTGTAATTCCCTTAGAATCGCCTACCCATTGCTGAGGAATGTCTGCAGAGCAATTATGTTATCGCAGATGCTAATGTGACTTTGGGGAGGGAGGGAACCAGAAAGCGTGCAGTTGTGAAGAGAAAAATCTCAGATTTTAATGATGGTTGATGAATGCTGAAGTTTGGCGTGGCACCTTTGTGCTTCCACCTTTCTTATCATGCAAGCTTGTTCCATGTTGAGTGCTGGAAAATCAGTGGGGCTATGTGTTTGCCTGCTGGTGAGCTATAATGATGCAGCTGTTAACAAATGAGTTATTCTCTACCTAGTAAAATTAGGCCTAATCCTTCTTGCTCTATGCCAGGTCTTTTTTTTTTTTTTCTTTTTTCTGGATCTCAGTTGAGGCTCAGACAAAGAAGACTTGAGGTATTTATGTGTTTTTCCCTCCCAAGGCTCTGAAAATTAAAAATGAGTTGTCACTGGCCCAAGCCCCATGAAAGCTGAGAATTTCAATCGATATTTCTGCCCCATTTCACTGCAGAGAGTGGGATGTAATTATTACAAATGTCATGGTAACAAACTTGGTAGTTTTCACAGTGACAGTTGCCACTGCAGAAATAGCACAACACAGAACAAAAATTACCTGTCAAGCATCTCATTATGTTCATCCAAATCCCACTTGTTCAATTCACCATCGGGCTGTACCTGACACAACACTTCCAAACGCTCTTACAGATTACCCTTGTCTGTCTGTCTCAGGCCATAGACATCCTCCCACAGCCTGCCTGAGCTGCTGGCACCGAGGTCCCCAAGGTCTAGAGGGATTTCTGTGCCTCCACGGAAAATGTCTCACTCCCAGTGCAAGCCTGTGCTCTTGATATAGGATCTGGAGAGAGTAAGGATCTTAAAGAGCTGGAAGGGTTGAGCAGGGCATCGTGTGGAGGTGGCTGAGAGGAGACACATTGAATCCTGAGCTGAAGTGTCCTGGGTTATGACCTGCTCTTCACAGCATAGGAGATGTGGCTGTTCTGTTAAAATTGTAACCCAAAAGTCAGTGTATTCATTCAGGAAGCAGGAAATTTGGGTTAAATTTGCCAGTTTCCTCTGACCTTATGCTTTCCAGTGCCCTAGGATGTGCCCCAGACTTGTTCCAGGCTGGAGAAACAGGAAAGCAGATGGGCATGCAGGCAAGCAAATGCTCAGTCTCTCTCCTGGTGAAGTGGAGTTGTGCAAAGGAGAATTCAGGACTTGTTAGATCTGAGACTAAGACAATTTGAGTATTTTAAGATTGTAGTGAGGTGACCTTGGGGGTCTTATGGGGATGGTTGAGCGTGTACTCTTTGAACTGAAGTGGAACTGAGGTGCCTTAAACCCCTGGAGGGATGGTGGCATTGAACCTACCAGTGACAAAATGTGACTGGCACACGGTGTTCCCTGACAGACACCATGCTCTCCATCGCTGCCTGCCAGCAGAGCCAGCCTGGGAGGAGCAAACGTCCTGCAGGGATAACCTCATTTTCTCTTCGTTGTAGTTTTGGTCCTAATGCAGAAAGTGACATTTCTCTGCCTTTTGGACTTTAAGTTCATGAGAAGATTAATTCTGTTATTTTTACTTCAAAATAACTCAATAAATACATTACTGAATAGGCCTTTTATCTGATAATGGAAAGGATTCTGATTAGATCACAAAATGCAAACAAAACATTGCTTGGATCCCTTCCTGAAGGGAAAGGTCTGATGTACACAAATGCTGGGCTATTAAGCAATCTTTTTTCCAGACCATAACTCACAAGGGGGAGTTATGTGTCTACTATCTGGATCTTATACAGTAAGTTGGCTAATACTCTGAGCTTTAACACCTTCCACAAAGCACTGCTGAATAATGTTTGCTATCATTTGCAACCCACAATATCAGGAGGGTGGAGGAAGTAACAAAGTTAGCTAAGGTAGCAGTTGAAAATTCACAAGGACAGTCTTAATTGAAAAAAAAAAAAAAATTAAATGCCTTTCACTAGTTCTCTCAGAAAAATATCTTTTTGAGGAAAAGAATTTCAAAATGGTCTGGTGTTTGGGTTTGAGCCAAACCATCACTGATTTCAATCATTTTTTTTTTTCTTGAGGGCAAGAAAACTGCTCCGACTAAAATAAGAAAATATCTTTAACCGTATCAAAAATTTCAACCCTTCCCATCTGCCATTTTCACTAGGAAGACGGATGAGACAAATGCAACCATGAGGATGCCCTGTTTCATCCACCAGCAAGAAAGTCCCTGCCACTTTCCAGAATGGCATGCAGACTCAAAGTCAATAGCTCCTATGTGTAACAGACCGATCTACGTCTATAAACTTATACCGTGTGACAATGTTGCTTAAGATACGATTCAAGCAGCTAAGAACGAACAAAGTAACCTACAAAATAGCTTTTGATTTCCCAGAGGGGTGCTTGCAATAGGAAATCAGTTGGCAGCATGCAGAATTAGGGCTTTAATTGCTCCTAAACCAAAACAAGGTGGAACTATATTTTTAGCCTTTCACAGTGTTGTTCAGTATTGGAGAAATACTGGGATGGGTGCCTCTAAATTCATGCAGCAGATCCTTTTGGCCTGAGCTACCAAGGGACTGACCGTACCTCAAGAAAGGGCATTTAAGAACTGGATGTATTTCACTTCTGATTTTTATTTGCTGATTAATTATTTTGCTGAGGATAAACCTGAAAAGAGCAAAATTTCACCCACTCTCTAAAAAGAGCAGCTTGAGGGGTTTTTTGTTTCACTGTTTTTAAAAAAGGAATATTTGCCTAACACTTTTATTAGTGTTTTTATGGACATCTGGAGGTGTGAGACTCTCAATTTTCCACCTTATGTCTCCATCCCTCTTTTTTTTTTCATTTAACTAAATAAGAAGGGCTGAAAGATGAAATGCCAAAACCAGGGGATTTTAGTTTACTATTTTGATCCTTCCTTCTCTCCAAAATAAAATTTTGCAAATTAAAACCCACTATTATTATAAATCTTTTTTTTTCCCTTAAATTACATTTAGTCTTTTTGGCTGTTTTGCATAATACTATTGCGGCTAAAGAATGCATGTTAGTTTTGGGCAGGCTGCTTGGCAGATGAAAAATAATTTTAATAAATAGAAGAAACTATTGGTAGAGGAAAACAGTCTTGGTATTTTTAACCTGCCACAAAACAATATTCAGCCTTTGACCTTTCAGATCAGGAAACTCTGAGAAGTAGTCAAAACTAGTTTGTTTCCACCTTTCTCCATCATTTATACCCAATCTCTTATCCACCCACAAGCTCACCCACTCCATTGGTAATAAAACCAGAACTCAATATCTTTGTCTCGTAGCCATGTCTCTGTGCAGCTGATCGGCTCCCTACTCCCCTGAAGCTGGAATGCTTCCTCGTATCCGCAGAGATGGGGAAAGGGAATTATTATGCAATGTTGAGCTGATAGTGCAGGGAAGGAAAACACACTGCCTGAGCTCAGGCAGAATGAGGAGGTGGAGATTAATGAGTCTGAGGGGGCTGTAGTCATGTCCTTTCGTGCTACCAGCATGGGGCATGTGCTCTTAGAAAAGAGAGGTGGTAACAGCCATGGAGCTGTGTTTGCTTGCTGCTATCGCCCCTAGAAACTGCTTTTTCTACAAATATGATATCCAAGTTGTAATGGTTGAAGTGGATTGGGTTAATATGAAAAGAAGGTGGGGAAGGTTAGGACATGGAAGCCGGATGGGTTTTAAGCTGGAGAAGGCAAATTCACTTTTTAAATGGCTAATTTAAGGTCTCTTCAAACTTGGAGCCCTATATTGGCCGAAGTCACCCATGACTGCAGAGCTTTGTCGTCTGAACTCTTCATGGGGTTTCAGTGGCATAGTAGGAATAAAAGGTTAAGAACAAAACAGAAGAACTGTCATTTTTTTTCAGGTGCTTGTGGATTTGACCTCAAACAGAAGAATATCCAGAGTCACAATCCAACTGGCAGATCTGTGCTCTTCCCCCTGTCCTGAAGTCTTTTCTGGGACATTTAGGTCAGGCTCCCACTGTGATGAGATTCAGAAGTAGCTTTACAAAGCTCAAAAGCCTCCCAGGAGGAAGCTCCTTTCTCTTTATTCTTATGAAATCCCTGTGGTGTCCCTCTGATTGCTTTCCAGCAGAGACAGCTTCCAAAGCCTTCCCTCTGAGCTGAGAGGGCCATTTCTTTCACCTGACTGTCCTCTTGTGTTTGGGGAAAGCCTTGAAAAGAAGCCACTTGTAGAGCCTGTTTGGTAATGGGATGTGTCTCTGCTGCTTTCTGGTGTGCGTTCTATAAATGGCTTTGCTATGGCATTTAATCAATTGTTTCAGCTGTTTATTACCTTGTGTATCACAATGCAATGGAGATAGCTGCTTATGTTACCTTTATTGAATCTGAAGTAAATACACAGGATCCACTTAGAGTCCTCTTGGAAGGATATGCTTGAATGCACTGAACCAAAACAGAGGCAGTCAAACTCCTTGCCCAACAACAGAATGAATTTGTGTACAAAATGAAGCAACTGGCTCTGCTTTGAATAATCTCTACCACTGCCTTTGAGCGCACTGTGCGTTGCACGAATGGGTCTCAGAAAAGAATAAGTCTTTGCCTTTGCTGTTTGTTCTTAGATGGCTCCTGTAAAGCAGGGTTATCAAAGACAATGTTGAGGACCCTGGCTTCATCCTACCACAGTGACTGCAAGGAGTAAACCAAAATGGATGTCCTAGAGCTCTTGCAAAATGGTTGGAGAAGTCCCAGCAGCAAGGACCAGTGAGCTCCAGCATCAGCAGCCTCATAGGAGGCAGAGTGGAGGAATCTAGAAGGCCATATATTTCCTTGGCTGCACTAATTTATCCTCAATTTGTCTTGGCCATATTTGACAGACACATAGCCTGTAGCCAATTAACAATAAAATCAAGATGTCACTGTGCATCTTGACATAGGAAGGGATTGGAAAAGGGAAAAGGCACGTGGCATTCCTGGATGTAAAACTTGCTGAGAGCTTAGTTTGCCTCCTGAGTAGGTTGCTTACCCACATGGGATGGAAACAGCCACTTGGAGAGGCTTTTCTTCCTGAGAGAGAATCAAATCAGCTAGAGGCTCTAGCTCCTGGCATCCCTGCAAGTCTGGCTCCAGCTCTAACCAAAACCTGCTTCCTTGCAGGCAAATGCACAAAATCAAGAGTTGACAACCCTGCAGTAGAGATGTGGCATCAAACTGTGAGAACATAGGAGTCAAACAGTGCATCTAGTCCTTGCTCAAGCTTCTGTGGCAATGCACATTAAGGGTATAGTAGATATCCTGCCTTCATTTGCCTTTTGAGGTAGGGCCAGAATGCTCAGCTGTCCAGAGTTATTGTCCCCAGCATGTTTTTGTCCATATACCCCAGGCAGAATCTCTGCTCCAGCTGTGCCCTGGTGTCGTGTTGCTGGACACCATGCCCCAGCCCCTGGGCTACACACATCTCTGCCCTGAGATAATGTCTGCAAAGTGTTAATGGCTGCAGAAAGCTAGAGTACTCTGGTACAGGGGTGTCTTCATGCCTGTTAAAGACCTGGCAGGGTTGCAGAGGTAAAAGCATCCTTCTGGAGTCTATAGTGGTCTGGTACTCTGGCAGCACAGTTCTGAGTAAAAAAAAAAAAAAACCCTTTAAAATTGGGTAACTGGGATGTACCTGCTGAGGTTCCCACTACCTGCAAGGAACGCTCCCATGTGCTGAATATCATCCTGGTGATTTTAGGTACACAGCAGTGGCTATGTAGGTGAAGTGCAAGCCTGGCGAAACTTTGTGAATTAATCTGTTCCAGGCAGTGAGCAGAAGATGCCGGCTGATCTCCCTTGCTGTTTGCAAAGCCTCTGAAGGCAGTGCAGTGGGCAGAGCGGTTCTGCTGTCGACTGCCCAGCCTCTCCCCAGCAGCTCTGCAGAGAGCTGCTGTCATACTCAGTGGAGCATCTAATGTTTCCTGGCCAGCCAGTACGGCACTGGAGACAGAAATTCTGAGATGCCTCAAACTCTAGGGAACTCTAGTCAGCAAACTGCTGTCCAACAAGCGGCAGTAATCTGAAATAAATCACACAAGCCCAGCTTTTTCCAACAGAGGCTTATTATTCAAAAGGAAGGACACATCCAGGCAATGAGGCGTGGTGTTGCTGAATGGTTGGCTCAACATGAGTGTGAGTAAATACAGTAAAACAAGTCCTACTTCCCCCTGGAGTGAAGACTCAGCCAGCCTCTTAAAAGGTGAGAGCAGAGGCCCTGTGGGCAGAGGCAGGGAAATTGATTTTGTTTCCACTGTATAAATTAGAGAAGATGACCTCTGCCTGATCCACTCACTCCATTTGAGTCTTGGTTTTAAACGGCAGCTAGGAACTTTTCTGTCTCAAAATCCTACTAGATTCCATTTATTCTCCTAGAACAAGAGCTTGTCCTCCCATACTGCTTCTGTTCAAACTCAGGTCATGGAAGCTACACCCTTCCAAGGATGCAGGAGCAGAGGATATTCAGCAAGGTATCATCTCCTACAGGTCCCTGTTATGAAGAAGCCTGCGTAAAGCAAGGTATCCTTATGGGGTTTTAGCACACATCACCATGTCAAATAGCATAATCCTATTCTCACCCCTCTCCCATGAGGATGTTGTGTTACACACTCCTTCCAGTAAAAGCAAGGGTCTGATGAGAAAAGCATATTCCCGTCTCTCCTCTGTTTGCCTCCTTGAGAGGCTTTTGTCAGGTTGATTGTTCTGGTCATCCATCTTTGGCATGTCATTAATCAGTCATTACAGTACTCATTCACAAACAGCAGGGCACAAGGGCATTAAGAAAAGCTGGGGTTTAATTTTTCATGTTTATCATGTTCATAGTTCTCCATGGCAGCAGGATGATTTCTTTCTGTTCATAAAAGACAATTGGGAAAATTAGTTGGTTTCAGTTTAACAAGGTAATGATCCAATTTAGTGGAGATCAAAGCAAGCAGTGTGGCAAATGCAGAATGGTGAAATTAAGTTACTTTATTAATGCACAATGCACTTTTCCATCTTGCAGCAGAATGATTGACTATCCATTAGGTTTACTGAGCTGCAATTAGCAATTATTAGCAGTAGCCTCCTCTCTGTGGGCAAGTAAAGGTTTAGATCATGTTCTGACTTCCAGACAGCAGCTGTTTCCACCTTGTAAAATTATATCCAATGTAGAAGTACAATGTAGTGACCAATTATAGAAAAGGCCTCTTCTTTACCTGTGCCTTATTTTTCTGATTGATGCATCATAATACCACAAAAAAAATATGCATGTGCTAATGTTCTTCACCATTATGCTGACAGATAATTTGATGCCTGGTGGCACTCTCAAATTTTGAGGAAAATCAGGAAAAAAAAAACCATTGCTCATCCATTTTGATGCTCTGTCAGCCAATAACCCCTCCTCATAACACATTACTAGCACAATCAATGGTAGCTATTCTATAAAAAAAAAATTATTAACAGAGGAGGTGGAGTCTTTTACAAGCTGTAAATTATATCTGACAGTGTGAGAAGGATTTAAATTGAGATTAGTGCCTTAGCTGTGTACATTTTCTTGTTACCTTCTGAGACAATTCCATGATCATTAAATTCTCTGATGACAATTATGTCACTTGATTAATTTTTTTTCCTCCTTTGAGCTTCATAAATGTAGGAGAATAGGATCTTTATTTATGTAGTATTCATCTATTCTTTATTTGTCATTCAGACTGATAAACCTAGTCATCTGAAACCTGCCAATGTATTTTTGTTTTCACAGAGGCTCCATGAATTTTATCCTGCATAGTGGTTTGCATATGTACGCATATGCCTGTTCATTTCTTTGCCTCTCCTCCCTTAATGACTTTTGATCTTGCTGTCCAACTTAAAACCAATTTGACAGCTGAGAAAATTCTTAAATATATCAAGTTCTTACAAGTCTTCTGAAAGTAGGTTGTCAGAGAGAGTAAAGAGATGCTATTAGCAGAGAGAAGCTGCCGTTTCAACTCCTACCAGACATCAAAAAATCTACAAGAAACAACAATGTAAGAAAAAAAAATAATTTGGTATTTACATCTTTTCAGACATCAGAGAATCTAGGAGGCATATGTCCATAACAAATCAGGCTTCCTGCATTGCTTCACTTAGGTTATGTAGCTCTTACAATTCATCCTTGAATAAACTATTATTGCTTTTGCTGACTGAGGATGATCTAATAGAAAATTGTGAACAAAAAGCTAGCTTAAAATGGAAGGTCACAAGGGGCACTAAGAGGGAAAACAGATCAGTTCTGGGAACTTCATGTAGCCATTGGTGCATGGTGATGGCTGTGAGCAAGGGCAATGGTAGCTGATTCCTGTGAGTCCTGCATGCTTGGGATTGTGGCTGTGGCTCTCATCATTGCTGCCACCACCCTGGGCACATAGGAGCAGGTCAAATAGCACTACTTCCTAACTTGGAGTTGTTTGTTACAATTCTTCTGTAACAAAACATAATAGCTCCATTGAATTTCTTGTTAGGAAACAGAGTGTGTATCCAGGTTGCTTATTTCTATCACCCTAAACATGTTTAGACAGACTATTTTGGGGTATTGCTAAATAATGACTTAAATATTCAATTTCTTTGCTACCTCTACTCCTGCAAGTAGCTGGGCCCATCAAAAGCTTGTAACTACTTACTCTCTGTTTTACCTGTGTATAGTATGCACACACTTACACTAAAAGCAGTTTGACTTATTGTGGAAATGTTTGTGTTTGTTTGAATTTGCCATTTTGTTTTTAACATTTTAAGTTATACCTTTGCACATGTGCAGACCTGTGTGAATGCAAGACATAGACATACTCCTGTATGAAATTAGGAGTGAGTATAAGAATCCATGTAATCTGCCAGTAGATAATTTGTACATTCATTTTAGAAAAGGCATCAGGTAAAAATTTAAAATATTCATTTTGCTACTAAATATTAAGCTACAAGCAAAAGCTTGCCAAGTAGAGAATCTTACAGTTTGTTTAACTTGATTTTTCCATGCTTGATGACCATATTGTTTAGCATTTAATGAGGTGCATTTGACATCAGGAATGCTATTTACATTTAGTCCAACAGTTTGAAAGTTACTAAATTGGCTGTGCCTCTCAAAAATATGCATGGCTTTTCCCCACATGCACCTTTCCATCTTAGTGAATCTGCTATCAGAGCAATTATTGGTTTTATCTGCACTGAGGAGCTGTCAGAAGCAGAGTCCTGGTATACAATCTATTTGCTCTGCCAAGATAAAATGACTGATGTCCCTATGCATGGGGACTTGATACTTCCTCTGGGCAGTGCAATTTGAGGAAGATTTGAGTTCCTGCCTTATGTCAGAGCTTCTCCTCCTGCTGTGCTTCATTGCTTTCCTGCCAGAGTTGCCGGGGAAGATCTCTGCACTACCTTCTTTGAGAACTCTGTCCTCACTGATCAGCATGACGTGAGTCTTATGTAGGACACTGACAGCACTGAAACTCAAATACCTATTCAAGAGGTGAGATTTCACTCAGACTGTAAAAGTATGTATTACAGGTAATGGAAAAAAAATCTAGGATTTCCATTTACAAAGACATGCATGCCATATCCTAACAGTGTACATCAGTAAATACACTTGATTTATAATAGGGATTCATAGGATGTTTGGGTGGTAGAAGTATATCTCCTCTAGGAAGATATTTTAACAATTTAAGTGATCACTTTGTCCTCTTAAAGCAGGTAACCTGGAAGATGTGAGGGGATGATGAAGAATTCTGTTTACAATTGCAAGCCCAGTCCTAACAGATACTTTGTGAAATTAATTTTGTAATAGATGTCAACAGAAGAAAAAGACTCAGGAGACCCTTGCTTCCTCCTGTAGTTACTGTCACATAAGTGAGATAAGCAGGACTTGATTCCCCTCTGGAAAATGCTATAAGATAGGTGACTTTCCAGCTGCTGAGGCCATGACTGAATGTCTCTCCTGAGTTTCTCCTTCTCTCATGGCAGGAAGAACCACAGATCTTCTATAGCAATACACAATTTACTCTCTGAAATCATGGTTGGGGTGACAGGTGGTAGTTTAGGTATGTTCCAGCAGAACAGGACGATGCTCTTGTCATGATAAAAAAGAACATTTGTAGCTGGCTTTTGATTCTCTTCTCACTCTTTTTTCTGCATTCAAGGACAACTATAAGACATTGACTTATCTTGCTAAAATTTCTCTAATATGCCATGCAAGAGAACTAAAAAATCCACCATGCCTTTCTGAATCATATTCTATCAAATGTATTATTGTCTTTTGAAAAGACAACAGTCCTCCTCCTCTCTGGAGAGATGACATTTCAGCTCCAGGTGAGGCAATTACAGAGCTGATTGCAGGGGATGGAAACTGCTGTATCAACTCTCTGATTAAGAACTTGATTTATATTTATTTATATTTGGTATGTGTTTTATTTAGCTTTTCCATAACTAAATGCAATTGGCATTCCATTGGGAGGTTTTTTAGAGGAACAAACTCTTTCATTGTTGTCTTGGGCAGATGCCATTAAGGAGAAATATTAGAACCTCTAATTTTTTGATTAGGAAGTGGTGTTTGATTTTTAGTGATGCCTCATATAAAAATCACTACATTCATTCTCAGGGATGAAAAGATTTTTGATCTAGGCAATATATGTGTTTAAAGGAACACACAGGAAGCTTTCCAGCACTCCTGAAATCTTTGGTATTTTTCCATTCACAATGTTGTACCACTGTTACATCTGTGTATTACTCATTCCTTATATAGTCTTTGCAATTGCTTTGCTAGCTAAATTTCTTCCCTATTAACTGCAAAGATCATAAGGTTGAATTAAAATGTCTCTTCTCTACTGCCAATCTTTTTAATTTGCAAAAGGCTAGCCCTGTGTGAATGGTTAACTGATCAACATAGTCTTTGTGTCACAAACCCATAAGACCATCTGAACAGGTATCTGATTTCTGGTTTTGGGTTCCCATGCCTTGAGTCTGTGCATTTTAAGGTTTCCTTACCCTAAACACAACAAGGATTCTGTACATTTACTTCTAAATGGTCTCTGGTGGGATGGACATCCAAGGTGGTCCTCCTTCTTACTCTGCCATTGTTGCACTTCTGTGTGTATCCTAAATGCCTTATCAGTCAGCTTAGAAACACTAATAGCTCCATAAATTTCACCATAACAACTTCAAAATATTAATTCAAATGTATATGTTTGTTGGTTCCCCAAATCTCTATATTTTGTGGGGAAAATTGAGGTGTTGAGGGCACTCTACCAGGGTGGACCACAGTGGAAGCTGCTGCCAGACTTGGCTGTCAGGAGCGCTGCCGTGCCATGGGCAGCACAGGCAGGAAACTCCTCTGGATGAGGAGACTGTAGGAGCAACGCTGCATCACAGTGATGCCTCACAGAGACCCTCATCCGAATCCAGACTAGCTGAGAAGAAAGCACATATGCTGTGCAGAGTATGTGTGGCTCATGGATGTAAATAGACTGGTATGATTAGAATAATGATAGGAGCAGAGATTGTCAGGATGTCCATCAGCTACTTCTATGGCTCTGCTGCAAGTGATTGAGTGAATTAATTAGCCTTCCTTTTGGCTATTGGGATTTTAGATCTCTGCACTTAAAGGATGCTTTGTTGATCCGCCAACATCTCTGGTGAGCTGTGTGCTTACTATGGTCCAAGGACTGATGCAGTCCACATGGGTGTGCACAAACCTCTGACCCAAAAGTTTTTACTGAGCAAGAGCAGAGCTGGAAGTGTGCCAATCTACCCTATAATTAGCAATGCTAATTAGTGGGGCTTCAGGTTGGTCCTGACTGGCCATTTTGGCAGTAAATACAACAGACAGCCTTGGCTCTTCACCTAGGGCTGGGAGAGATTCAAAATGTCCTTAGAAGGCGATGATGGCAATGACATTTTGTAGGAAAAATGTACCTAACAGAGGATATTACTTACATTTTTTCATGATCACAGAAACCTCAACATCATTAGCTCCAAAGAGCTGTACTATTTTGAAGCCACCTCTTCTTGCTGTCACTGCTCTTTCTCCATCAGTGTGTCCATTACATTGTCAGTGCCTTGGGACATTTTCCCCTCAATACCTTCATCTCCACTAATTCAAAATGCTTCTGTTTTTGTCCCTCATCCCTTTTTGTGACTTCTACAGATCTTTTGCAATATTCCTGTCATCTCTAAAGTTTGATTGGCTTCCAAGGCAGCACCATCTGCCTATTTAACTAATATGCTTCTCATGCCTTCTTCCTGATCCCTAAAGGTGATGTTAAATAAGAACAATCTTAAGACAGATTCCTCTGCTATCTTTTTTAGCTACATCTGACAATTTGATGCTTCAAAAAAAAAAATCTATCGTTGCCTGTTGTTTACCATCAGTCAGCCAATTTTCTGGTGAGATACGGTGCTCATATCCAGTTCTGTTGAAATGATTTTTTTTCAGGGCAATTTATATTCAGTACAGAAGAAAATTAATCCTGTGGTTAAGATAGGTGTGATGAATTGTCCTCTGCTCATGCTTATCCTCTCCACTAAAAATGGAACAAGCTCTATATCCCACCTTAACTCCATAAAAATTTGTTAGATTAATCTAAATGTCTATTTCTCTCCTACTTGTCTAAGATACTCCATGGCCATTTTCTTTCTGATTTACTTGCAGAATTCAGCAGTGCAAAATACCAATATCAGGCACTCTCAGTTGAATGAATTCTTACCACATTTTATATTAGCATGGTTGATATAAAGTTAATAAACAGTATACATATCAAAAGTAAATATATAACGTTTGCCCCAAATTTGTTATATCACCAGCAGACGTTGCCAAAGTCTTAAAGCACTTTATTGACCTAGATAACAATCTGTGTACTTAATTGAAACATTTATTATTCTCTTAGTAATCTTTTATGAATCGTTAAGAAAATAAACAGAATATGAGGTGTGACAGCAAGTTTCTCAATAAGGTTTACACCAAAAAAAAAGCCCAACTCTAATCTCTGCCTCAGGTTGTACATAAAATCCATTGAAACAGCACTGATTTATTATCCATACTCTCTGCAGAGCATGTGAACAGTTCACATGTCTAGCTAGACAGGAAAGTAATGTTATCTTAGTAAGCCCTGGGGCTGGAAGGCCCCAGTGAAGACCCTGTACTCACCATGCTGTGAAACAAAGAAAAAAAAAAAAAGCAATAGAAATCCCCTCTAATGCTTCCTACTTCACTTTTCAGTCTAGCCTATTTGAACTAGAATTGTCCTAAAGGTCACATCTAACAAAGGAAGACGCAAAAATTTTTCTAGTAAGTGTGATTTCAAGTAGCCCCTTGTCCTCGTCATGTCAGCTGGTAGAAAGAAATACTAGTATTCTTTCCATACTTACTCTGCTTTTGCAAAGTGCCACATGCCAAGGTAAGAAATCTGTTGGTATAACTAAGGAGCTCTGTGTTAAAAAAAAAAAAAACCAAAGTAAACAACAACAAAAAAAACAACAAAAATCCAACAGTGAGATCAAGCAGCAGTGATTTTTTTCTTCATAAAATTAAGTCTCCTCCTCAAAATCAAGACAACTGTGAGCTGAAGAGTTAGAGGAATATATGCTTTGAAAACAAAATATTTTACTTCTTTGATTCCTGACTTTCATGTATTAACAATACAAAGCCCTTAGTTCTATGACTGGCATAAACCGATTGCTGTTGTTGAGGGGAATAGCCAAAAACTGAGACCTAAAAATGTGTATGGAGCTTGAAATGGTCTCACACTGTAAACCTTTCAAGACCTTCTAATAGCCAGGAAGGGAACTATTCCTGTTTCTTGCATGGGCTGTCTTTTAGGAAGAGCTGCCAGCTCTTGACATTGTGGCCAGGAGCTTCATGGCAGCCTTATGCAGCACTTCCTCGAGAGCAGGGCATGTCCCCTGCTGCTTACTAGAGTCAGTGGCCTTCACGGCAGCAAGCAGAGACCTTTTGAATCATCCTCCAGTAGTGATGAGGGGATGAAATACTGCTGGCACAATGCCGAGGGAGAGGAATCCACTCCTGCTGGGAAGATGGCTTCTCAGCCAGGAGAGCTAGCCTGCTGTTCAGGGAGATAATAATGTAATCTAACTCCTTCATGAAAACTTCAAGCTCCATTTTACAACTGCTTCTCACCCATTTGATAGTTAAAAAGCTTCAGTTAATTTCCAGCTCAGATCTAGTCATGATCAATCTATGCTTCTTTGCTCCCGTGCCAGTGGCACCATTAGCTCGCAGCATTCTTTTCCGCAGTTCATTTATAAAGGGAAATAAGTTTTCCTCTTTGAAATGCTTCTTGTAGACAAATTTCCCTGTCCACAAGTTATCTAACCTGTACATCTCCAACTTGAATGAATCTTCATTGAACATGAGTGAGCAGAGGTGCACCTAGCAATCCAGAACCTCACATGGTAATACTGATCCTTCTTTATCTCTGCAGGAAATACATGTTCTGCTGTTTCCAAAGATTAGGTTTTGGTTTTTATAGCTGCATAACATGAGTGGCTCAGAGTCCGCTTGTCGTCTGATGAATGTGTCAGGTTGTTTTTTTTCCTCTGCTGAACTCTTGCACCCCAGAAGGAACTCTTGTTATATACTCTTAAACATGCATAATGGTTTTACAATGTTAATATATCGTAACAAATAGAATGACTTTGCAGGTTACACTATTGCATTTATTTTCATTTCCATTATTCCAGTGCCCAAAGTCATCTAGTTCTTAATCTGTAATACACTGAGCATCTTCTGCAGTGAAGATGGTTTCTCAACTTTGTTAGGAAATTAAATTTGCACACTGAAACTTTTTTGTTTGCAGATATTAATGAAAATATTAAATAAGATTAGCCCTAAGGATGATCTTGAGTTTTGCTGATGGTATAAAATTATTCAGGATAGTAAAAAACAAAAGTGATCTTAGGGTTCTAAGGGAGCAATAAAGTGGCAGATTAAATTCAATGTTGATAAATGCAAAGTAATGCACAAGGGGAAAACAACCCTAAATACACATATACAATGATAAGCTCTAAATTAGCTATTATCATTCTGCAAAGAGATCATAGAGTCACTGCAGATTGCTCAACAAAAACATCTGTTCATTGCCCTGTGGCAGTTTGAAAAGGTAAATAGAATGTTAAGGTGTTAAAGCAACCAAGAGCGGTGGGGAAAGCAGCACTGTGCCACTGAATGAGCCCCAGATTTGCCCACATTCAGAATACTGCAGGCATTGCAGGTCACTGTGTCTCAAAATGAAATGGAAAAAAGCTAGTGAACGTACAGAAAAGGGCAACAAAGACAATCAAAGACATGGGATGGTTTCTGTACTAGGAGAGATTAAATAGATGAGAAGTCTTCAACTCTGAAAAGAGGTGACTGGAAGAAGTGATAGAGCTATATAAAATAGCAGCTGGCAGGAAAAGGTGAATAAGGAATGATTATTCTCTCTTCCCTGTGAGAGCAACTTGGGAGCATCAAATGAAGTAATGAGGCAAAATTTCTGTAACAGACAAGGACAGGGTAGATGCTCCCTGCTATGTTACATGAATTGCCAATGTGTGTGCACACATAAAGCAGGCACCATGGCAGCATTTTCCAGTTTTCTTTAGATAAATAGAATTCATTAGGGTGGATAAGTGGTGTATTTTACAAGTATAACTTCCTTGGACACTACTACTACTACTGTTATTTTAAACAACTAGGTAAAGTTTTACTTTTTCTTTTTAAAGGGAGACTATTCATACAGCTTGTATGGCTAATAATTTGGTTTTAAATAGAATGCATTTTTTTTCATACTCCCTCTCTCCTTTGTATTTGGAATATTTCCAGTGAACTCCCAGTGAGTGGCTGTCAATCTGGTCTGTGACTTTGGTACATTACCCATAAAATTAGCAGGATACAAATTAGTATTAGCAGGACATCTCCTGATCATCAGGAGATCAGTTGTCACTTTCAATGACACTTACTGCCAACCCGATCCTTTTAATTGTCCTACAGTGAAAAAGAAAACAAAAAGTCTGGTAAGGTCAGCCCAAGAAGAGTATTAGCCTGGGATACTTAGGTCTGGAAATATTTTTTTTTTTTCCCCCTCAATTTTCAGAAGCAACTGATCTTTCCAGAATCCTGTAGGGATGTCTTAAGTCTAATTAAGACACAATTTATACTGAAAGACTGTGTGAGCAATGGGGATCAGACCACCTTGGGTGGTTCCCACTATGGAGGTGGAGAACTCCAAAGATTTGCTGGAGGAATGTCTCTGTGCCCTGGGCTGTAAGACAAGGAAGATCATAGGAATCATAAGTGGAAACGTTACCTAAATACTGATTTGTTTTAGCAGAGGCAAGAATAAAAAGCACTCAGAGTTAATTCCCAACCAACTTGAAACCAAAGAGAATTTTTTGGGGAAAGATACTTATGAAAGTCTTAGTAAAACTTGCTCAGTTTGTTGGAAATTCTGGCATGGGCGCTGTGTAGCTTGCTTAAAAGGTCAATGAGAATCTCATGAATAAAACTGAACACTAGAATAAAAACACAGTATTTAAAATTTCCTGGCTCTCCTTGCTCAAAACTGTTTAAGAACAGAACTGCTGCTATCCTGTAAAGTGCTTGTAAATGAGTCATCCTTTCATCAGCAGAGCCCCAAAAGTTCAGATGCAATTGTCTAAGAAAGAACATTTTCAAAACTATGGCATATCAGTTGGAAGATGCTGATAACTTCCAATCTGCAGGAGGGCCCTGCTAAAAAAAAAAAAAACAAACTCAAATAACTTCTCTTTTAAGGTTTCCCCAGCTGACTGATTTAAAAAGTCACAACAGAAAATTCAAAGGTCACATTTTCTCAAGTGTCACTGAGAACTTGCTATCTGAGCAATTACATGAGATACAGATGCAAAAATTCTGAAATACTGTGAGGCCAGATTTAGCCTTCCAATTTTTGGTTCTTTAAAAAAAAATAAACAAGGCAGAGGGGGCACCTTGGCTTTTTTAAATTGCATTTGCATTTTAGGAAAAACCTGTACTGGAGATATGCCACTGCCAGAGGGCGGAAATATACTTTTACTTTGTTTTGTTATTTTGCTTGAGGAACTGGTCTAATCTATCTCAGGTAAAAGCACTTTTTAAGATTAATTGAAAGCAGAAGGATTTACCTGGGTTTATACTCTCATGAATCTCTTTTAGATATCTCCGAAGGACAAAATTGAAGGTCTGTTTTACTGTCTATAGCAGCCAATCAGAAAACTTGAAAATGATAAATTTTGCTCCAGATGATAACTAAGAAAAGATTAAGGATTTTGATCGACATTCAACAAAATGTTTCTTTTACTGTTGTAAGGTAATATGTTTAGTTGCTCCTGGACATAGCAGCTGAGAATTTGACTAGTGGTTTATTATAGCAAATAATAGATTTGAGGGACAGAGAGGAAGCTCCCAAGGGAAAACCTTTCAAAACAGTATATGTGAGGACATGTGTGGTCTCTTCTCTTGGCTTGTTCTCCCTGTTCATGCCACTCCTGAGCATAATCAGAGGGTTTAGTTTTTCCTTACTCAGATTTGACAATCGACTATGCATGTTAATGGAGATGGTAAGGAGTTACCATAGGCAGATTCTAGATATAAGAAGTTTGGATTCCTGCAAAAACAAGCACAGGGTGAAAGTCAAAAGGACCTGGAAAAGCTTGCCAAGACACATAAGGATGAGAGAGCCATGATCTGCAGTCCCTTTCCTAAAATACTGAGTTTTGCTGTGCTGTGCTCGGGTATTCAAGCCAAGTGGGAATCTCGAGTGACAGATTTTTCTGGGAGAGCCCCAGGTGAGAAGTTCATCTGATGCACATCAACAGTGAACTTCTGGGACTGAGCACAGCACTACCCTGAGGCAAAGGCAAGCCTCCTGAGGCAGCATGAACTTCATTTTGGAAATATCCCCTGTTCAGAGAGTTGCACATCCTGATCCGGGAACAGATACCTGGACTTCGTGCCACCTCCACTGCAACATCAGGCACGTTTGGAGAAAGGCAGGAAATGGGGCAAAGCAGATGGGTGCAGGAAGAAGGGATTGTGGGCAGGAAAGACAAAAGTAATTCTGTACAAAGAAATAAGAACTGTAGGAAAAGCATAAAGAGATTCAGAAGGAAATGAACAGGACTTCCTAGGTCAGGTGCTCTGTAGTGTGACCCAGTGTCCCATGATTGGCAGCAGAGCTGCAATGGTGTAAAGGTTTGTGGTTATTGTCACACCTGGGTGAGGGAAGAAACCTACTGAGTCCAAAGTTATTGTGGTAAGATGAGGAAGGCTTTTTTGCATGCAAGGGCCTCAAGCAGATTTGGTATAAGGGCAGCTTGTCTTACCAGAATGAAAGATTTGCAGAGGGGAAAAAAAATATACACTCTCTTCATTTTTGCAAGTTTTATTTTTCACTATCAAAATTTAAAAAGCAAGCAAGCAAAGACCGCTAAATCCCACCTGGCTACTCTACCATCATTGGAGTACTGAGAAATGTACCTGCTGAATCAGAATATAGATATAAGACTTTTTTTTTTTTAAATAACATCAGAATTACCTACAACTGTTTTAATATGTCAGGAGTTGGTTTCTCCTCTTTTGAGAAGTGCTGTCTCAAGTCTGTAGCATCCGTTTCACGGCAGGAGAAATTCACTCTGGGATAACTTGAGCTGTGCCAGAACTAAGAGAAAGCAGTTTCAAAGACAGTTTGCTTCTGTGATTCTTGGGTTTGTTTTTTTTTTTGTATCTGTGTTTTTATCCTCCAGTTTGGAAAAACAGTTCAACCAGTTCAAGTTAATCAAGCAGTTTACGTGGAGGTGGACAGTAAGCCATTCAGAAACTGATGGTCAGTTTCTAAGGAGGTGTGAACATTTCTCTTTCTGCAGAGACCAGGAGAGTGGGAAATTGAGACCTTCCTAGGAAAGAAAGGCATGGAGCAAAGAAGCATGGGCCTGTCTTTGGGACAATGATCTGAATCCAGTGGCTTTCTGAAGCCCTATCTCTGTGCCAGCTGCCACTGTTGCTGCTCATGCAAGAGCAAGACTTGAACATTTGGCCCCAGACTATAGGACTGGACACCTTCCTGCTCAAGCCTGCATCTAGGTAGAAGACAGTACTGAAGCAGCCCGTGGGCATCAGAAATGTAAGGTACAACATTGCCTGCTTAAGTACTTCCAGATTCCTCACTAGCAAGACAGAGATCTCTGTAAAGTGTTATTGAGCTTTTATTTTTTTTCATTTAATGTTTTCAGATACTAACAAATCCTGCAGTGATTTGGTCCTCCTTGTAATAGGAGGTGATTAAGATCTTTCCTATCACAGAGTGATCAGTCTTTCCTTCATGTCACAGTCTTTATTCCCTGTGTGGTAATGTGGCAGCATGTTATAGTACCACTTGACTTGTCAGGAATATTTTTTTAATTTTTATCTTGTGAAAGAATTTGTATCTTCTAAACACTTGCTCTAATCCTCCTGAACAATCTCTGTTTCAATTATTAAAAGTAACCTCTTAGATTCATGCAACTGAAAGCTAAATGATTTGAGATGCTAGGTTGTTGGTTGGAGCAGACTTCAGTCTTGCTACTGTTTTTCATTCCTTAAGCAGTGGCACTGAAATCAAGATTTCAGCTGGTATGGTACAGAACCATTTCACTAATCTGTCTGTGAAGATCAGTAGAAAAGCAAATATAGTGAGCTGTGCCCATTATTACAGCTTTTATGTGCAACAGTGCTCCTACGAACTTTAAGAAAAATCTTGCTGTATTTACTAAGTTTACTTTGGTTTTGTTTTGGTTTGCTTTTCTATGAGACTTATCTTCCCTGTTTCTATTGGGAAATTCAGCTTTCATATTTCTTTTAATTTCATTTTACTTCATTTAATTTCTAAATCTCATAATTGCGTAGAAATACTTGATATGACAAACTGTAAAAGTTTGTAAAGCAAAAAGCCAGCAAACATTGTTTATGAATATTAAATGGGGTCGTAATTTTTAGAAAAATCTCATTTGGGGAGTAATTCCACATGGAATTTTGGGATTGTGACAATGTTGAGTGGATTTCTGTTCCTTCCCTCACCTTGGAGTTTCCCATGCTTGAGCCCACCTCAGTGTAACAAGCACAGTGAGTGTATGAGGTTGGGGAAAATTTGATGCTCAACATCATCAATGACAGCTAAGGACTCTGCTGTGATCAAAATGGCAGGATGAATGGTAGGAACATAAAAAATGGAAAGCAAAACAAAACACCGTTCTGCGGTGTTATAAATCTATGGCATTCTATGTCTTGAATACAAAATATAGGTTATGTTTCAGTATTTCCAAGATGATGAAAAAAAAACCTGAGATATATGATGATGGAAAATGAGAGTAGGAGACATTCTGGAAGAGGGTAGCCTGGGAACCCTAAACTTGACAAAGAGGTACCTGTGCAAAGTGGATAAGGGCTATAAATAATCATTTTTCATTGCAAAGGAGATAAGGGGACTCAATAAAATGATCAGGCAGCAAGCTTAAAATCAATTATTCTCAGGTACTCTTTTGAGGCGTAGTTTGTTTGCACCTTCATCAGCCCAAAGTCTCAGCCCTCCACAGGGCAGGTGGATGTGCTACTTCACTGGGCAGTCAGCTGGGCAGTTTCTGCCCCTCTGTACCCCCTTCTCTCTCTACACCCTGAAATTCAATGTTGGACAAGAGTTATCAGGTTGAATAAACACTACAGGCATGGCCAGAAACTCCCTTTTGAGCAATGTTGTTTGTTACTCTTTATCTTACCAGGTAGCTGTGCCTAACGGCCACAGCACATCACTGAATGAGGTTGGCCTTTATTCCTGAAATTGTCTGTACCCTAAAAGTTAAGATGTAACTTAGAGATAAGAAGTTGGACAGGTAGATAATAGGGAAAGGATAAACAGTGCCAAGAAGTGGTACACACAAAACACTTGTGAAACTTGACAGGTTTGGTAGAAATGTTTATCTGTCTATGTACACACACATTTGTTGTTATTGAAAGAAATAAGTTTCTTTCAATATAATGATATTTTTAAAAAAATTTCCATTAGTTTAATAGAATTAACCTTCCATTTCTAGCAGCCAGTTGACTTCTTGAGATGACTAGATAAAACAACTTGAATTTTTTCCTTGACCTGATAAAACATCCAAATACGGAAATCCCTACTTTCTGAGGGCAGGCACAGACAGCTGGTCAATTTGTTAGATAATTAGGCTATTAATAAATTGGACACATTTTTTCCTCATCTAATAATAATAATTACAACTTCCCACACAACTTTTCTCCTGTTTTTTTTTCCTTTCACTCCACTATACTTAAGCTCATTTGTGGCCTTTCTCCTTGTTACACTTGTTTCATGTCAAAGCTGGATGCTTCTCCCTATGGAGCAGTCTGTTATCCCCAGGAGTCATAGTCCTAGAAATGGAAATCTGGCTCCTCTTTCTCATTGACAACCTTGATGCCAAGCCCCTGTCTTCTTGCACTGCTCAATTGTGCAATTTGGAGAAAGGCACTTGAAGCTTTGATGCTCAGCAGGCCCAAATGGTCCTGAATAAAGCCGGAGCAGCTCCCTTCCCACTTCTAATCTGCTTCATAGTCTCTAAATTAATCTGCTGCCTTGGGCCTATCTTAGCAACATGGATCAAAATTTGTAAATAATTTCACTTGAAAAACATAAAAATATGAAGTGTTGAATTTTGCTGTTCTTCAACCAGAACATTCAGAAATTTCATTTCCAAGCAATGTTTCAGGCTGAAAAGTAATGTCATGTCTTCTGAAAGGAGGGTTCTCAGTCCCTGAAAATGACATGTTTCATTTGCATCAGACCAAGGAAAACATCCTCATGGTTTGTCCCCACTTTGTTTATTTATCCAAGAGAAATAGATAAACAAAAAGCACAAATTGACTCCAATGGTTTTTTTTCCTTTGTTTTGGATTTTGACTTTTCATCCAGCAAAGCACAAACATTAAACAACTGTTGAGCTCTTAAGATGACTGTTCTCAAATCCAGTGTTGCCAGCCTCGGGATTTTATGGTGATTCCTACCCAGTTTACTAAACACTATAAAACTTCACTTTCTTGAAGTAGTCAGGTAAGAATCTCAGCTTGCTCCTTCAAAAGTATTTTTCAAGTTCTCCCAGTCTCATTGGAAAGACTGGGAGCATGGCCTGAGTGCACGACATTGGTATAATATCTAAAGGCAAACTAAAAAATCCCCAATGGATTTTACTTCCAACAGCAGCTTTGAAAGGGAGTTGGACCAGAGTGCCTGTAGAGATCATTTCCAACTTAATACTTGCTTTGATTCTCCCATTTCCTCACTTCAAAGGATAGCTTGAGGGTATTTTAGAGCCAGCCTTGGAGGATTTGAAGAGCTCATTGTTGCTATTGCAGCTCCCACACATTTCAGTGGGAGCAGTGGATGCTCGGATCCCATTCTTTGTGTCAAGTCTCCATCTGCAAAACATTGCTTCTCTCACTTGCAAGGCCTCTCTGGCCATTGAGGGTAAGGACCTGACTGTCTAACACACTTTGTTCAAGGTTTGGGAAGAGCATAAATGGCACCAACGAGCAGGGAGTCCTTATTAGCTGACAGAATGGGTTTGCTTTTCAAGGTGCTTTCTGGCTGTGGACATCCTGAGGTCTTTATTTTTTATTTTATAGATAACATCCTGAAATCCTCTTAAACGCTAGAAGGACTGAAAGCCAACAATGTGAAGCTTTTGTAAATGTCTGACGAACCCTTGGGCATGAGCAGTAGTTAGTCTCTTTTGTTTTCATCAAGGCTGAGCTTAGGTTGTGAGCAATCTGTTGAAACTAGCGAAGCAAAGCTAAAAATAAAGATGTACACCTTTAAAACTTAGGTCCGCACAACTGTGACCCCACAACTTAGGTCAAAAGTTAGGGACACCAAATGAAATCAGACTTAAGGAACAAATCAAAGATAAAATAGGCGAAGTTTAAAGAACAAGCTAAAATGGATTAATCAGGCAAGACGTTAAAACTAAATAAATACAACCTTTTGTAAGTTCTCAAAAAAAAAAAAAAAAGAAATCTTAGCATGCATCCTTCCTGTGGTCACTGAGGGAGTGAGGTCAACAGACCTTTGAATCTGTGTTTCATATAAAACAGAAACAGAATAGATGTGTGATTGCCACTGCTGTGACCATGTGAGTGACACTGGTTTCTGATGTGGGCAATGGGGGGCTTAAGCCATTGTACAGCCCCATCTGTGACACCGTGGGAGTTCACTTGCTTTTAAATTTCTCTCGACTCCACTGGCTCGTATGGTACCACACTCATTTCAGGCAATACTTAGTTTTGGTTTAGCAACAAACAAAGGGTGAGCCTGACAAAGAGCTGAAGGTGCAAAAGTGGTCCATGAGTCCTGGCAGCCTGATTCCAGCCTCTCCCTCCTCCACACACAAGGCCTGTTACACAGCTCCCAGCCCAGTAGATGACCTCTAAAACTCTACCTCCACAACAGGTATGTAAAGGGAGGGCAGATAGAGAATGATGCTTTCCACCATGTACTTAACCTGCAGGTTAGTTGTTTCACTGTTATTGTGTTTAATCGTTCTCAGCGGAATCTGTCTAATTGCTTTTCTTTTTACCCATTTGAGTAATAATTACAGTATTAATAATAATTATACCAAAGTCTTTAAAAAAAAAAAAAAAAACAACCAGAAAATGAACAAGCCATTTCCCATGAAAGCAGGTGAAAGAAACTGACAAGTAGGATGAGAGATGGTTCTCTCCTGTATGAAATAGAAGAGGAATAATAGCAGCTGGCACAAGTAAGCTGACACGACTACTGCCTTCTTTAAGTCACTGGGTAAATGCAGATGATGGTAGGTGAACTAATGACCAGCTGCCTCATTTCCCCAGTATAAACTGAAATAAAGGATTTGCAAAGTTCTATGCTGATAGTATACACATTTCAATATAGCCACATGCATATTCATGAGTGAAAACAGCTCTACTTCTTAATAGCAGCTTATAGCCAAATGCCAGCGTTCTTATCCAGAAAAATCTCTCAGCTGGGTGGGAGAGCTGCCCAAACTCAGGCGTTCAGGAACTGATTTTAAATGCATGCTATGGAAAACTGTTTCTGTTCCTCTTTGCCTCCAGCACTAGATTAGCACTTAGAAATACCAAAACTCAATAGTGGCAAGTGTATTTTTAATACCTCAGGGAGCTGCAAATAATCTGGCCCAGAACAATAAAAGCTCTTCCTCCAGAAAGATCCTCTGCTGTCCTACACAGCTTCTCCAATAGCTTGGTGTCTGGTAGCCATACAACACACCAGGCTTGCTCTCTGCTTATTTAGCCACTGCCCAGGACAGAGCTTCAAGGGGTTGGTGAATGGGAAAGATGCAGAAGACAAGAGTGTGTGCATTCCCTGAGTCCCAGCTTGCTGGTTTGCAAGGTACTTAGTGATATCTCTGTATGGAAAAAGGCATTGGAAATTTGAGTCATTGAAAACGCAGGATTTTGCAGTGGTTCCAAAGCAAGCAGTTCTTTCCAGCTCACTGCTTTTCTTTCTCAGGCAGGGAGAAAGCGAGCCCTTCTTCATCACCCTGAAGTCAATGAGGGGCACTGCCACCCTGTCACTCGGTGATTAATTACTGCATCTGCCGACAGGGCTGCCAGCAACCAAGTGGGCATCATCCATGACGTATATGCAGCCGTGTATTTAAAGGGAGATCTGTGCCACCACCATAGCTAGCACGGGCTCAGGAGAGGAAGGGGGGGCCTTGCCCCAGTAAATCCACATCTGCCATCCAGCAGCTGCAAGACCAACAAAGCTCCTTCAGAAGAAAATAAAAGAAAACCCTTAAGCCACTGGAGGAAACTGTGGTGTTATTCATCTTCTTCCCAGTGCAAGTATTCCATTTCTTCCCACCCAAGTGTTCCCAAAATTATTTTTTCCATGGGATATCTCAAGTCATTGGTTCAGAAATTCATGAAAGAAACACAAGAATCTTACTGTTTCACTGGACTCTAAGAGACCAGGGTCTGAGGAGACCTTTAAATACTACAACAGTTGGGAATTCTGGTTTTATGCAGTTTTGCTTTATTTTCCCTAGCCGTGGGCATTGGCAGAACTGGGGGTGTGATTAGTTGTGAAGATATGGCATGCATACATACATCCTCACAAACACACACAGCCCAGTTGCAGAGAGGTGCACAGGAGATTCACAGTAAGGGGCAGGTTAGGATTTCTTTCTTCTGAACTACTGCAGGACCTACTGTGCTTAGAAGAAAAAAAAAAAAAAAAAAAAAAAAAAAAAAAAAACACCCAAACACGTTTTGCAATTAAACTAAAGGGGTTGTGAAGTATTACATTCTTACGACTACATCCTTTCCCAGGCTGGCCCACACCGGAGGGCAACATTTCAGTTAGATCCCCTCCCCTGGGCCTGTCCCCTGGCTTGGAGCACACATGACACAAGTGAGTGGTGTTCAGTTTTTGTTGCTCCTTTGTCCCAAAGCTGGAGGCATCTTTTTGTTTTAATGGCACGTTGTGTTCTTGACAAGACAGAGCTAATGCCCTGAGAGGGATTCTATTCGCACAGTAGCAGTGGATTAAAGATTTTCTCCTCTTTTTTAACAAATCAGTATAGCAGATAGTAGTGAGAAAAGAAAATGCCTGTGCTACCGGGATGTAGCAGAGCTTTCCAGATCCCTGCTGCATAGGGAATAGCACTAAAGAAAAGATATGTGAAGGCCAAGAAATTATGAATACTGCCTCCAATTTTTTATTTTCCCTCTCAGAGCAGAGATACCCCATGTGTCCCCCAGCTGCCAGTACTCTCCACACTATCGGAGACAAGTTGAGTGGAATTCTAGCTTTAATGCCTGCCACATCCACAGATGAAGTTGCCACATTGCTAGGGTGTAATGGCCACGTTTTTTCTACCCAAAGTTTTCTGGCACAGCTAAGTTAGAGTCACAACCTGCAGCTATACTTAAGCTGCTAGTACAACTGTGTGAATAAATACTGTACCTATCTCTGTAACCCATCTTGGTCACCAAGTTGAGGTAAGGGTTAAACATCTAACATGACCTCAACCTCAGCTGAGACTGCTTGCCCAAAAGGTGTCTGCCCTGTGTAACAGCAAGCACACCTCTGCAGCATTCCTTCTCCTGAGAGCCCCAGGGGACAAAGGATCTGAGACAAGAAGGATGAGCTCTGCTCATTTCCATGCTAGAAGGATATTCGTTGGACATTTAATGAAGGAAATTTGGGATGGCATTGTCATAAACCAATCAGAATAGTCACAGGCAGTATGGAAGTGAATTAACTTAGGGAAACTCTCTGTGTCTCCGGTGCATAGCTTAACAAGAGATGGTATTTAGAAACACATCCCCTTCTTTTCTCCATTAAGCCACAAATTTCCTCTCCACTCACACACACACACACACAAAATATACAGGAAATTGCCAGCTGTCCCTAGATAAAATAGCAAAACATATTGACAATATTTTCACTTCTTGGCCCTTGACATCCACTCACCATTATGGAGTATTTAATAACTGAAGGGGAGATGCTGCTCTCTACAACAGCTGCATCTTCTCTTTGTCCTGATCAGTTTTATACTGGTTTCCTACAGCTCAGTAGCACCAGGAGGGCATTATCAGCAGCAGTGTCCCTAGCAGACAAAGCCACAAACCCACCCAGAAGTCACTGCATAAATTGTTTCTTTTCACCAAGTGAAATATATCTCACTGCAGTTCTTTTTTATTAATGCATTTTGAAGCCTTTCTGTGCAGTATGCTTGACACTTAGTCAAGTGTCCTTTGCACTGACTGCTACTGTAAGTTACTTCTTTGGAACAGAATTTATCTCTTTCAGAGAAATAATTGGAAGAGGGAAACTGAGGGTGACTTAACCCTGCAAATTCTCCCGTATTTTGTGCAACAGGATGGGGGATGTCACCCTAAGGGTTCAGACAGGGGCAAGGTCCCTCTCTTCATTTATGGTAGTATCTGAGGGACAACAGAGAATTAAATTTGACCCATGAGATTCTGCAAGGTAAAATAAACAGGTCCGTTTCATCCAGAACAGCGAGCCTGGAGTCTGTGGCAGACCCGGGTGGTACTGCTCCCTGCAGTCTTGGACCACCATGCTCTTCGGTCCAAGCAAGAAGCAACGCTTAGCTCTGAGCTGGTTCTTGCTCTCTCCTTCCTGCCAGGGAGCTGCTGCCAGCCTCCTCCTGCAGCACAGCCCTTCTCCCTAAGCATAGTCTGTGCTGCAGTGGTGGGAGTGGAGGTGAGGACCCTGCTCCTTATCCACTCCATCCCTTGCTCTCTCCTTCCCTATCCAGTTTGGAGGTATAGGAAGCAGCAGTTCTGCAGACAAACATCCTTTCCCATGATCAAGTGAAACAACAGACCCCACAATTAACCCCACAAAGGGAGAGGCACCGCTTTATGGTTTTTTTTATTTCATTGCCAGACCAGTCAGGAGGATGTGTTACACCCTGAATTTTTGTACAGACAGAAGGAGAAAATTCATAGCAGCATTCAGTCTTTGTCTCTCACTCTTGCCTCTCTTTTTCTATTACTTTTCTGCTGGAGACTGAGTTTTGTTCCGGACGAGTAACCTATGTCAGCAGCCTCAGCCAAGAGGGCACTGGGCTGGAGTGTATTGCACAGTGAGAGAACTGGTGTGGGGAGACGTGCAGAAAAATACAGCAACAAAGAAAAGAGACCTTCAGAAACACAATCCAAATATTTCAGCTCGGTTTCAGCAGCTGTCTCAGAAGACTCTGTTAAAGCAAGAATTTTTGCGCTGCACCTTGTTACCTGAAAAATAAATGCAGAACATGAACAGGAAGCAAAGTCCTGAGACTGGTTTATCTGAAAGAAACAGACTTTTTAACGGATACAGAGGTTCAGATTAACAAGGAGATGCTTCTGACATGTTTTAAGAGTCTCTAGGGACTTTCTGGACACACAGATTTTCAGAGCTGTGTGTGTTTAAGTGCAGCCCCATCAGGTCATATGCAGAAAGATGCATTTCACATCAGATAGAGGAGAGCACGTTGGGCCTGCCCTTGCTCTTGTCTGTAGTTCTCCAGAGCTGGACTGAAAGTGCTTACTCGGAACAATATAATCACTGGATGGCCATTTCCAGTATTCACACAAATACTATTTTAACTCGTTATATCCAACAGGTAATGCTGGAGGAAATAACCACAACAGGTATTAATGTAACAAGCATTTAAGTACGTGTCTAAACATTTATTGATTTATGCTGAGAAACAAGCAACTTTTGGGAGTGTGTCTTTACCAACACGTATGGGAATTCTTTGAGCTTTATTTTCTTTTTATTTTTTTTTATTTTTTTTTTGTCTGTCTGCACTTCTGATAGATTTTTACATGGCCAAAAATAAACCAGAGGATGGTCTCCTTAATTTCAAACTGGAAGAGAATAAGGTTATTGCAGTATCTTGTGACTAGAAAACTCAGCCTCAGTTTCCCAAGCAATTCTCCTTCCCTTTCATTTCTGAGTATTAAATGGAAAATAGAGAATTTTTTTCACTGTGGGAAAATGCATATACTGGTTGTATCGGAACATAAAATAAACACTTGCATGAAAATGTCAATTTTTTCCCCTATCAGCTGTGTTCTGGTGAGAAGGAATGAATTACCTACCGGAGATGACAAGACTATACCGCTCCTTCTCATCCTCTTGCTGTAAATAGCCTCCAATTATTATTATCTCAGACCTTCAGCCCAGCTCTCTAATGAAAAGGTTTTGCTTTAGCAAATTCAGAGTGGTCTTGGAAGCATGTTTATTATGAAAAGCTTCAGGAGCAAAGAAAGGATTTGGAAAATTACTCGCTTGGATGAGAATTGCTTTATGCCATTCCCACGCCAGTGAGCGTAAGGTGTAGGCAATGCAAACATCAGGCTCGTGGAAGCTGTTGATGCCTCTGTTCGGTGAGCACTGGGGGTACTGCTGAGGGGTAAAGCAGCTGCAGCTCTCTTGGTCCTTCTGCCCCGGGGAGCTGCAGCTGTCTGCAAGGAGATGAAAACAGTGGCTGGTGCTTTCACACAGAAAGGCATCTGCTAATCGGGAGAGGGAAGGCAGCTCCGAGGATGTGATAATCACAGCCCATCACTAATGCAGATAACAACTTTTTTAAGTTATCTCCCTGACAGTGTATCTTTTTCTGCCTCATTGGAGGCTGGGGCGGGAAATCGGGATTGTTATTCATATACCCAACCTGGGTTCTTTTTTCAAACAGGACTCCAGATGGCCAACAATTTTGATTCAGGTGAACAGCTCATTTAGCAGTATCAGGCTGACGATTCAGTGATTTCAGGAGCAAATAGCAACTCAGGAGAAAAAAAAAACATAGAAAGGAAGCCGTAAAATATTGAAATAGTGATGGATGTACATCTGAGTCTTGCCTCAGAAAAAGGCTTATGAATTTTAAGGGTCTTCAGACCTACCTAGAGGAAACCTTTACTCACCGTACAACTGCATGTACGTATGAATTTGAAAAGAACTGGAACAGGCTTTCTAGAATATTTTAGGACAATGAAATGTTTTTTTCATAGTACATCCGTCATGCAAAATGTCAAATACCATTTGCAGAGAAAATCAAGTGGGAGCCAAAGAGGAAAAGAAAGTCTGAAGGTGAAGGAGCAAGTACCACTGAGGAGTGACAGAATGTCAGAGAGCAGGGCTCCTCCGTGCCCCTGACTGTTTATTTATTTTTATAGCTGGTAACTGTATATTGCAGTGGTGATTTATTTATACATTTATTTATTTGAAAGGTTAGACTTACAGAGAAATAAACACTCCTGAAGTTGTTTATTAGAAACTTACCTCCTCCTCAAGTTGGATATTTCGCTACTTACACTGTGTCCTTGGTGGAGCAGAGAGAGGCGCGTAAGGGATGCTTGAGCTCAGAGAGCCTTCTCCTTTGGGTAGTTGCTGTTCCTGTACATAAAGATTTGCAGATTCAGGGCCTTCATTTGTTTCTTGTGGTTCAAAGCACAAATCTTCTCACTTGGCTTGGCTATTCAGCAAGTAATTTAGTCAGATTTTTGGCAACGGGAGCAGGATTTGCTGAGGACATCTGTCCAGGCACCCATGCCCCACGCAATAGGACTCACTGGGCAGAAGGAAGAAACCCACTGCTGTAGAGCTGCAAAGACCTCTCTTGGTTTCCACAGCTGTACATTTAATCACTGAATAGCTGCACTGGGGGTCAGAATCTTCCCCACTATAGATTTATACCAGTAAATATGTAGATTTTTCCCTGTAATGTTATTACTCTTAATTAAAACCTATGTGGGAGCAGAATGTAACCCAGTATGATCATTTCCAGGAAGGGCAAATATTAGCTAAGCTCCTAACTCTTAGATTAACTCTTCTTTTTGCATCATTGTGTTATGAAATGGGGTCTCTGAAAAGGTTTATTAGCCTGGATTTAGACCTAGCTGGGTCTCTCCTCACATCAGCTGTCTTCTCAGAGGGCAAAGGCAATTAGAAAGCAGTGGAAAAGAAACACTGCTCTATTTACATTCTTAATAGCGTTGGCTTGATGCCCTGACTTGCTATGAAATCTGCTCTGAGGATGGCTATTAAAATCGCAAGAGTGATTGACAAAAGAGTGAAGAGTCACTTTCAGGTCGCGGGTTTGCCTTCACAATGGCAGGGCAGGGATCAAGGCTCATCACTTGGGTGGCAGTGCCAGTCCCTGTGGTCATCATTAAAGATTTCCCTCTGAATCCACCTGTAAGACACAGCAGTGGGTCGGTGTGGGGAAGCCTGAGCTGTCCCAGGGGCAGGAGAAGCAGCAATTTGGCACGAATTCTAGAGACACTGGTGAATGGAGGAACTACTATAAAGTCCTCCCCTGATGCAAAAGTAGATATTTTTTATGTACTGCAAGGCTATCCACTCACTGGCTTTGAAAAACGGGAAAGAAAACTTTGTATCAGTACATTCTCATGCATTAGTTTGAGATGCCTGTTTTATAATCTTAAACAGTTTGGTGTGGGTCCTGGTTTCAATATGGCTTTTCACTAATTCCTGACAAGTATTTCCAGCACAAAAAATGCCCAGGCTGTGGGAGTAGTGTTTATTTCGTACAGAGGGAATTAGTTCAATCAGTCATTTCCATAGCATGAAGGTAGAACATGTCTGAAAAGAAAAAAAGATAGGTACGTTCCAGGAAAGAATACTAATCCCATAATTAAACAGAACAAATTAATCCCTAAGACAAAGAGATATTGAAAGGTCAATCTATTGTTATTTGTGCCTAGGAAATTTCCCCTCTTATTGTCATAAAAATTAAAAGAATACAGTTTGTAAATATCTGTTACTTTTCAGAGAAAAAAAAGAAAATCTGTGATTTTTTCTCATTTTGTCCCTTTATTGTTATTTTGGTTTTGACATAAGTACAAAACATAATGCATCAAAAATTACTACAGAGGCAGGCAATCTTGAAAGATCAATAAAGAGTTCAGTGGATCTGAGATAGAGCAATCTCACAACCTTCCAAAATGGCATCCTAATGTTCCATATTAATTAAATACAGATTTTCAGAAGACAGTTTACAGAGCAAGTACAACCCGGCAGGTTGGGAATGTTGATTTCTCTTCCTTAATTGTGTTGTGAAGCCACCTCCACAGCCACCTCCAATTAGCATGGAGGACAAAAGAACATAGAAATGACACAAATTAATAACAAAACACGAGACAGAGAATAAGAAAGCGATGGGAACTAAGCCATGCTGGCTTCTCCTCCTCTCCCTTGTCCACTTGCACAGACCTGGCTCAGAAGCCCTCCAGAGTCCCATCCAGCAGCTCCTCACACAGTGCCATCACATCATCCCTCAGCCCATGGTGCCCACAGATGTTCTTGTTTAGCTATTGTTTATTACAAAGCAAAACACCTGCTCCTTGCCCACCCACTCTTTGCCATTTTTTCTCCCACCTAAGATATGGAACACATGTTCTCAGGGTTCCTTGGCTTAAATTTAATTTTTGAGGCAATCAATTTGAACAGAGCTGCTGATTGCAGCAGGACAGGGATTAGCTCCTATGTGAACATCTAAAATAGCAGTTCTCCATCTTCACAGTACTAGTCCGCACACGCTGCATTCACTGTGGCTGTTTTGGGGGGAGTAAAGGACCACTATTTTATTCTAAGGAACATCTCAATGAACAGCTTTTTTCAGGGTTTTTTTTCTCCCACAAACTTTGAATTTTCTCTTTGGAAGTTCCTACAGAAACCAACATTCAAAATCTGAACTCCGATGCTTTTTAAAATCATCAATCAAGCAGGAAGATGGTAAAAGGATGCACTGTGTCATGTTTGTGTCATTGTAATGCGAGGCTTCAAGGATGTGCTAAAACTACCTAAAAGTTTTCAGATTCGATTTGGATAAACACTTTAAAATAATCTCAATGTTCAGCTAAAATCTTCCTAGTGGGACACACTTCAGGCACAGCCTTTGCCACAGGATTTCTATTTCAGACTTGCTGAAAGCACCTTGAGGAATGATAACTTCACAACATTCTTCCTTGGGCCAGTTAAAACGGCAAGTGCATAAAAATGGAAAGTGTTGGGAAAGGAATGAAACTTTTTCAGCATTTATCACAGTTTATATAATTTCAAGGTATAGTAGAATTTTTAGGAGATTTCCCAATTTACTGGAATAATTTTTACCCTCTCTGACACTAAGAATAGGCAGTGATTGCCTGGAAGTTTCCAAAATAACAAAAATTGGCATACGAAGTTCTAAAAAAAAATAAATTGTATTTTGATTAGACCTGAAAATTGCAGGCCTCTCTTCACTGAAGTGCTCTAGACTAATTCTGATGTAACGTCAATTTTTCTCCAGGCTGTGGTTGAGAGTAAAACTAAACATCTATTCATTCAGCTTCGGTGATGTTTGAGTTACATTTGAAAGGTAGAAACATGTGAAGAAAGGAAACAAAGAGGGAACAAGACACTGCTGCCTTTCCATTTGGAGAAGAGGAAAGCTTGTGTAGTTTTCTGTATGCTTTTCTCTTCCATGTTCTAAATCATATACTCCTCTATGTGATCTTCCACAATCTTATCCAGAGCTTGCTCTACACCCTCTGAGCCACCTGCAGCTGGATGTCCACATCAGCGGGATGTCCACGTACTCTGTCCCAGTCTCCCATCATGAGCGCTCGGAGCCGGGGCTGGGTTCTGCACTAACGGCGAATGTGTGGCCAGCCTGGAGCACGCACACCGCTGGCCTCCAGCAGGCTCCAAACTGCGATGGCTTTGCTGGGGACACTGGAGTGCCACAACTCACCCATCTACTCATGCTTCGTTCTCTTTCCCTGGCTGGCTTTTCAGCCCTTCTCTGTGGCTTGTGTTTTCTGCTTCCCTCCGTTCTGCTGCGGATGCTGGTTCAGCCGGCCTGGCATGCAGGTGCTGCCGGTCCCGCTGGGTCTGTGCACAGCAGCTGGCAAATCCTCTCAAACTGCTCAGCTGCAAATTTCAAGTCCGCCTGCCCTTCTGCCTTCTCCAGCCACCTGGTCTTTGAGGGGTTTGTTGTTGTTTTTTGTGGAGTTTGGTTTTTTCCTTGGCAGGAAATCCACTGTCTAAAACAGCGCTGGGCAGACTTGACTCTCCAGTGGCTGTACAGGTCAGAAAGAGAGGAGCAAAGCCATCAGATATGCTGGACAAGCAATTTCTGTGAGGCTATGCCTCAGACTACGAAGACAGGAGACAGAGGGGACAATAACCGTTGCCTGGCTAGGCAGGATGCCCGTTGCATTACTGCATTGGCAGCCCCCCCAAAGAAACACTGCACACGACCAACCCATCAATCCATCTTTAAGCAGTAAGTAAAGAAGATAAATGAGCAAAGGGAGGAATATATGCAAACAGTTTCTTACTCCTACAACAATATCCTATTGCCCTGAGGTTTCCGCGGGTGCTGGCAGGTAATGTCCCCTCTCCTTTCCCATACACCTGTGGGGCATGTAGAAGGAAAGACCTCTTTGAAAGGGTTTCTTAGAAGTGCTGAGCATGTTGAAATGCTCTACTAATAATATGTTGAGAATTTGGGTCTGATATCACTAGGTCAGATACAAGCAGTAATGACTCAAGTTATGCTGTGCAAGAGGCTGGTGAGGACATTGCAGTCCCCACTTCCCAGGCAAAGAGAGTATCCTTCTTGAAAAACTACTATTTGGCAGTGCCTGATAAAACTCACCCAGGCCATAGTGGAGTGTACCAATGGGGAACCCAGTGACAACATTTTAAAGAACAGAAAACTGCCAAGGAGGAGCATACATTTTTGGATGGGGGTCTGTGAGCTACTTGCACGCCATGCCCAGGTGCTTTCTACCTTTGAGGTTCTTTGTCAGCATCTCTCCACTCCTAATATAATGGGAATGTTCTTGTGTATAGGACACAGCATTGTTGTGTTAGTCTGAGTACAGCATGACAAATACTCTGGAGGATTCAAAGACACATCTTGCTAGACACCTTTCTGACACTTCCATATTGATTACCGAGCAGCAATGGAAAATATGAATGCCTTTTTTTCAATTCCTTGACTGTGGAAAAAAGAAATAACACAAATTTTAAATCCAAAAATGGATGAATTTGCCTGAGTTTGAGCAGATCTGAGAAGAAAGCCACAGGCCTCCATTCACTGTTATGATTAAAATGCCAAGCAATGAGTGGAAATAGTGCATCCAGGCTTGGAATCTCCTCCTAACCTAAGACATGAGGAGCAATTTTGATTCTCTGATCATCCTCCTCCACACCATCCTGTAGAGCTGGTTGCTGAACTCTCTCCGTCAGCACATGAGAACCAAAAAAAGGCCCTGAGAGACCTTTTGTGCAAAGCTCATGTGGGTAGAGCAGTTTAAAAATGAAACTTCCTCCAAGTAAAAAAATCCATAATTTCCTCCCAAATGCCTTCTCCTGAACCAAGGAATAAAAATTGCAAAATCAACAGAGGCATCTACTTTCCTCAAGGTGATGAGCAGGAGCTGACCTAGCAAAAGCTTGTCTTTGTTTTGCTGCTACGGATTTTTTGTTTTGCTTTGTGTTTGTTTAGTTTCTAATGGTACCAATCTAGCTGTCCAAACTGTCTCTCTTCCCATAGAATAATAATCAACTTCCTAGTTCAACAGCTCTATGTCATGAATATTGAAAAGCATATCTGACTAACACAGCTCACCATCATTGTGTCTTATCCATTCTAACCTCATGAAAGAATTCAGAAAAGTTAAGACATCATCAAAATATTTTTAAAAGAGATGAATGGTGACAGGATTTGATGACACTTAAACATATGAGCAATGGGAATACTAATTGACAAATGTTAATATTCTTCTCTGGGAGGTGGACTTCTTAACTTTTCCTGGAACCAATGCAGTCTATACAACAGAGTAATATGAGTTATAACACTTGTCTTTCTTCTTTGTTACCTTATAGCTGCTTTAACAAGAGCCTTTTACCTTTTCATTCTGTGTAATTGTAGCGATAGTCTTAAATTAAGTCTTAAACCTGACAGAAAGATATTTATCCCCCTGTAGGTGTGATTTTTACATTTGGGTACTCGATGGCTGACTGAGGGTAATCCATGACGAGGACAAAGGCATGTGGCCTTGAGAAGTCTTCTGTTCAACATTATTTGCAAAGCAAAATATTATTCAAACCTCTTCATAGGTAGTTTGTGCTGTATTATAGCATCAGTTTAGCTGTCAGCTTAGCTTCCACGAGACAGGGCTGCCTAATTGGTATTTAGAGGATGTCAAGAGAACAGCAACAAGGGTAACAGGGTGTGATATGAACTTCTGTGATGCTTGGATTGAAGGGATGATACTCTAGCACCTGGAACACTACTTCCCAAAGCTGAAGCAAGCTATATTTACTGGGCATGTGCTGGTTCACTAACTCTGCTGGCAGTAAGGAGGGAAAGGAGGAGAGAGGAGAAAACAGAGAGGGAGGTAGTGCTAGCCAAGGTGGGAAGATGGGACAGGGGCCTGAGAGGGGATATCATGGGACTCTCGAATAAAGCTTTAGGGATTTTTGGGGGAGCTGCTTAAACATTTTGTTAATTGTGAGCACATCAGAAAACTAAACAGGCTTTCAAAAGTAAAAGCGAGCATTTATTAGACTGCAAACTGGAACCATTAACTTATATTAATACAGAAAAAAAAAATCAAAAGAAGACAGAAAAGTAAATGGGTTCATTAACCCACCTTGCTCCCACATAGCAGGTCAGGTCTCTGCAGCTGGTTCTCAGTCCAGCAATTAAGCTGCTTTCTGGGTGCACATTTTTTGCTCTTTAGTCCTTTCTCAGGGAGCCACCCTACCCTTGCATGTGCTGTACCTTCCAAGGGGCACAAACCCCTCCCTAACCTGGTGAGTACCCCTTTCCCTGGTTATTACCCGCTAACCCAGAGGAGAGTAGACACAGTGGGGCAGTGAGGGTGGTTATCTCTACCACATACACTCAGATAATCAATACATCAGAACATCTTCCTGGAAGGTGTGAGATGGTGAGAAGAAAGGAGATGTTAGCAGCAGTGAAGCTCAGCTAAACTGAGAATCAGACCCTGATTTTTTCCCCTTAATAATGCTAATGACAGTCAGCAAAATGCCATCCTTCTGACCCATTGGACTTGTGTATCTTTCCAATAAGGATCCCACCTACTCTGTGCCTTTCTGCTTTCCTTTCTCTAAGTCCTTGTTTTTGCTACTGCTGACATGAAACTATGACCCTGGAAGTGGAGCTGCTGCTCTTTCCTTGCTGAAGTCAACATGTGGGGCAGGCTACCCTCAGCAAAGCCTGTCGAGCCTTCATTTAACATGATTGAGAGCCTTGCCAAGCAGAAACACTCCCTTATTCATCACCATGTTGCTAACACCCTGCGCAGAGACCCAAAATGGCTGCTTGGTGAGAGATAAGGTCTTACTGGCATTTAACCTTCCCTCCTGGGCTGCAGAAGAGGGAAACTGTGATTAACAGCTGTCGGCTTGCCGTGTGCTAGGGACTGAGCTCTGCCCTGGAAAGATGTCAGCGGAGCTGAGATACCAGAAGTTATCGTGGCTTTGGTTTCCTTTGTAACCATATTAAAAAAAAACAGTATTGTGTTTTCCAGGTGTATTATATTTTCTGCCTGGAGTATTGGCCTGCCCAGCCTGCTAGGCCCAAGATTGCTTTACCCACTGGGTCACCAGAGAGATCAAGAGGCTGGTCTGGAGGTGACAGGGCAGGACAGCAAGCTGGGAAGCTGCCACATCCTGCCTGGCAGAGCAGGCTGCTTCTCCCATGTGCAGGTGGCATCTGCAAAGCACTGCCCTGGAGGTGGATGTGAGCCTGGACACGAAGGGTTAAGTGAAGTGCTTGTTAACCTTCAACCCAAGGCAGGTGGTGAAAGGGAGGTGGGAGGTGAGGTGGGGATAGTGGGGAAGGTTTAAAAGGCTCCAGGAGGGCAGAGAGTAGAGCTGTGACTGTCTCAGCCTTGCTGGATCTCCTGTTTGTGGGTGCTGCCCTACTGCAAATCCCTGCTGTGAGCTGATCCCCATCTCTGGAGGGATGTGGTCAACCCTGCTTCAAACTGAAAGGTAGGACACAAGGGGGTTATTACTGAGAGTCTGACTGACCATGTCTGTTGTCCTGAGGTGGTACAAGCTTAGACAAGCCCTCTGCTCACCAGCTCTCTGCAGATAGATATGCTGGAGTATTTGTGAAGCATCTCTGTGGGTTGTGCAGAGAGGACTGAGCAGATGGGCTTTCCCTCGAGGGATGCTGAGATGTGGAGGTAGCAACTTGGCTGTTTTGGTGCCTGGTGGGTTAACTGAAGGTGGTAAAGGTCATCTGAGGAGATGGAGGAGAATCTAAACTGGGGCTCTGAGCTGCTGCATGGCTGGAGTGTGTTAATTATTTGCTCCTGGTGTTGGTAATTAGCAGAGCTGGGAGGCAGGTGGGTTTGCAGGGACCTCCTGCTCTGGTAGCAGTGAGCTTCTCTTCCCCTTTTGCTGCCAGAAATGACTTCCTCAAAGGTACCTAACCTTGGAGAGGTGTGTGGTGCGGCAGAGGAGCTGATTGGAGATATTTTGAAGGAATGTTTTTTACCTTATAAACACTTTTTCTTCACAAAACCGAAGCATCCATGTGGCACAAGGTGTGACTTGTTTCTACTTTTTGGTTTCAGTTGTCTGCCCTGGCTGTTTTATTCTGTATCACTTGGGCTCCAGCAGTTGCATGCCATGAGCCATCCTGGTTTTTTTTTCTAGCACTGCTGGAAAAAGGTGACTCCATTGTCTCTTGTATCAAACCAATCTCTAACTCCTGTGGTCCCAAATCTCAACTGTAGCTACCAGGAAAGCTGCAGGTGACTTGTTTTGACCTGCTTTCTGCAGGCCCCTGAAGAGAGGCATGTGACAAGACTAGTTCTCCTTAGACAGGGCTCCGAGCTTCCCCTCGAGGTAGCCTGCAGCTTGCAGCCAGGGAGGTGAACGTTACCCAGTGATGTACTCTGCTGGAGTTGTGCTCAGAAGGCAGCTGTTATTTCATGCCATGTAGGTAATAGTGCCAGCTGTATAGAAGGGAGCTTCCGTCCTCCCTTTCACCAGCTCCACTGGCTAACTCCCCATTCCCTTCCCTGTAATATTTTTGTTTCCAGCTGAGCTGTGAGACAGCAACTGGTGCTGGAGGGGAGAGGATTTGGGATGTAAACAAGCACTGGCATCAGAATTGAGGAATATTTTTGCATAGTATTGCTGCTGTGGATGATGTATTGTCAGATCATAGCCTTCGACCACATGCATGCAGACCTCCGATTCATCCTACTGCTTGAATGAAAGGTGAAGTGATCTGGAAAAGCTGATACTGGGGAGCGGACACACGTTTGACTGTGCTGTTTCGTAGACTGGAAAGTCATTGGTCTTGTATGAGCCTGACACTGGCAGGTCTTTGTCTCCTAAGTGCTGTTTACATCTCTCAGTTTTAGAGAAGCCAATAATTTAGTATGAGTTGGCAATAATTGTAGTGCACTGTAATGAGTCTCTCAAACTACAATGTAACTAGTCAGCTAATAGCTGCTGAAATCCCCTTCTATGTAATGCTGTAGATACCTTGGAGAGATGAAATAGATATTCTTTGTTCTTTATTAAAGTTTTATAGTAAGAGCTTTGTTCTCTGGCTCAAAGCCTGGTTTTTGGTTTGTTTTTTTTTTTTGTCATTCTGGGGAAAAATTTTCAAAGTTGAGACTAAGTTTTTAAAGCTGTTTGTGCATCTTAAAGCACATTTTTCATGTTAACTTGCAGCCCTGGAAAACAAGTCCATTGTTTTCTTTTGTTCAACAGAAGAGAGTGGCCAGGGAGGTCTTATAGTGTCCTACTCACAGTTCCTCCAGAGATATTATGTCTCAGTCACACTTTCATGTCAGGCTTTGTTGTCATACTGCCAGTATACCAGTATGACAACTGGTAAAGTCTCCCAGCGCAATCTGGGAGTGTGTACTGGCTCAGGGCATGGGGTGAGTAAGCTCAAAGCCTTGTTGTGTTAGGGTGATGATGATTATTGTTAGTAGGGCTTGCTGAGCATCAGCTGGGTGCCATGGTAATGTCACTACATGATTTTGGTTTGTGCCATACACACTCCTGTGCTGGTAGAGATCCCAGGCCTGTCTGTAATCAACCTGTGATGTGGATGCAGTTTAGGATTCTCACTGCTCTTTAATGCAGTTCATTAAAATAAGAAGTTACACTAGTCATGTGCAGCTCTACCACCAAAGCTTTGACCACACTGTTACGGCTCTACTCACTACAGAACTCTCCTCAACATAACTCCAAGTTGACACCAAGTACACTAGCAAAAATCAGCTGTAAGGACCCAGCCGAAAAGTTACTTAGTTAGTGGAGTCAAGCTCTGAAATGAAAAGGTGAAGAGCATCCAGTGTTGGGCAGATCTTGTCTCCCAGAGCTGTGGGTGGGATCTTTCTGCTGCGGCTTCTGAGATGCTTTTCCAGGTGATACCACAGAGTGACTTCCTTGACAGATGGCAATGAATTGACAGCTGAAAAAGGCTCTTTGCAGAAAAAAAGTGACATATAGAAACATTCTCTAGCTAATGGAGATGAAACTGATGTCACTGAAGTACGTAGTGGATTCTCCAGGCAAATCTGTTTCTTTGAGTTTGTGCAGAGAAACTGCCTGAGGACTGTTCCTGGGCTGCACACCGTGCCTGAACTGTTGTGGGTTTAGTAGGTGAGACTGGAGGAAGTTAGATGCTTTACTTCAGGAATGGATAGTCAGAATGGTTGCTGGGGAGTTTTGTGATATTTGCATGTCCAATGTGTTGTCACAAGTTGACACTTTATTAATTTCTTCTTGAACTCTCCTCATTTTGGACCTTGATTCCCTCTTTTGAAAGATGGGGCATGTCACTTCATGAAGGGTATTCAGAAAATAATCTAGCTGGGGTTTAGCTATATGGCATTATTCATTTCAAGAGTCCCTCTGGCTATTTGAACTTGGCCCTGATTGCTGTCAACAGCAATTGGCAGGAGAGTTTTATCTACAGCTATAGTCTGCTCCTTGACACTGGAGCATTAGCAGACAGAGGGTTTCTCAATTCCTACTTTGCATAAATGCTTTCTCAGAACTCCTGGAAGCATTTTTCCACCTCTCAGTGCTATTATTTAGGCAAAGTGTCTTTGCATATCCTTCCATGCAGACTGGAGCACTGATCTCTGCTAGGTTTCACATAGGCTGCTGTGGTAGGTAGATGTAACAAAAGCCCTAGAGCTTCCCAAAGGAGACTTCTTGTGCTGTGTGGTGGATAGTAATAGAAGCTAATCCATTCAAAACTCTTTTCAGCTGAGAACTACTTACAATGACTTGGCAATTTTGGCTTCTACAAAAATTTCTTTAGTTTCCCTGCTTCTTCCCTTCTTGCTCTTGAGTCCTGCCCAGCAAAGAGGATTGCTGAAGATTTCCCAGCCCCTCAAACTGTAATGAAAGAAGCTAGAGCTCACCAGTGTCAGGCTTTAAGTTGCCATAGTGTACGCTCTGAAACTGAACACTTTAACTCCATAAAAAAGTAAAGGAGTAAGTGTTTATTTTCCTAGGAAAAGGAACTGAAGCACTCCTACAATCAGTTCTGTAATGCAGCTACCTCTGGACTGAAGGCAGGAGCAGTGTAAGGTTCACTGGACGAAGTTTGACAACATGGCATATTTTTCTTCTGTACTTTATTGTGAAATATGTATCTGAAACTGCGTCAGGGCTTGTGCCCTGCACCAAGAGTATTTTTTCTGTCTAAGTGCAGTGATTGAACAGCGATAACAAAATAAGAAGCAAAGCAGATGGCAGTACAGAAATATCTTTGGTTTGTTCAGATGAGCCCATCCTGATGATTGGATGGTATATGTTATTAAGTGTAAGTTGTCACTCTGAGTATTTTGTCTCCTCAGAGTATGTAAACCTTTAAACATAGACCTCTATTGTTGCAGTTATTTGTGTTGAGAATATCCTGTTATAAATGGTTTAGTAGCATCCATTAATAGGACTGAAATTGATGGGAGATTCTGTTGGTGACTATGATTTAAAAGAAGCTGCACTTAATAAAGTAGCCTCAAAACAACTCTTGATTTGTTCCTAGTAATTTTTTCCCTCCTTGAGGAAAATCTTTAGTTCCTTCTGTATACTGTGCCCAGACCATCATGAGGTAGAGTGATCACCTTTTGCAGCCTCAAAATGTATGCTGAAGTTGGTTTATCTACCACCTGTACTTTTTTGAATGGCAAGGTTTTGAAATATGAGCTGTTTTATTAAAAAAAAGAAAATTCTGCAGCCAGTAAGAGGAAAAAATAGTGTTCCAAGGTCAAGGATTTCTAACAAAACTAGCATGTGAATGAGTGTTCTGTGTACATGTGGTGTTTATAAGTTTATTTCCAACATTAGGTAGGTGACTTACTCCAGGTAATTCCAGACTTCTTGGAAGTGACCTTGCACCAAAGGTATGAATGTAAGTCCTCTGGTAGGAATAGATTTTGTGGATGAAACTGAAAATAGAATGATGCTTAAGAGCAGGATTTTGGGGTAGGGTTTTTACTATTTTGATCAGCCAACTTACTCTCTGTACTGTGTAAGCCATGCATGAAATCTAACCATGGCAGGAGCTGGTCACCTGCAGGAGCTAAAGCAAATATTAGGCTATGATTTCACTGGTCAAAGCATTGAGGGCAGCATCAACTTGTGTGGTTCCCTATTATTGTATCAATGTTTAGCTGGGAATCCCTTCTGTGAGCTCAGGTGTGACAAATGCTTGTCCAACAGTGTTGTGAATGAGGAAAAAGGAGAATCTGGGGGGTTTAAAGAGGAAAAAAAAAAGGGGGGGTTGGTGTCTTATTCTGTATTCATTCCTAATCAGGGCCAGTGTGAGAATTGCTTCAGTAATACTGGCACAGCTGGAGGAGTTGACATGTTGGAAATGTATTGCTAGGAGCGAGCAATGGGTAATAAGGGAGCAAGACTGACTTAAATCGGTGTTTATTAGTCTGAGGTTTTAATTTTTAATGGTGAAACCTATTAATTTGGCCCCTAAAAAAGTTGCTTGTGAAATGTGGCTGTTACTCCAGCACAATGTAGCATTGCAGGGTTAATCCTAACTTGTTGCAAACACTGCTTTCTGAGTTCTTGATATTAACAGGCAAAATTTGCTGTGTTACTGGCAGCCGCAGTGCAACATCAGTTGTGCTGCACGACGGGGGAGAGGGGAAGGCTTCCCTCTTGTCTCTATGCAAATAGCAAAATCCACGCTGCATGGCTGTTTACCTCATCTGGAACATCAAAGTGTCTGTTCCTTTTTAGTGGTGATGTTCCTCTGCTAACTCTGCCAAGCTTTACACTCTGAAAAGAATGAGAAACATTAGGAATTATTTGTCATTCAATAGGACTAATAACAACTGAAGAGAATGATTTGTTATTCACATACTTATTTAAGAATAAAATACTGAGCAATTTGATAAGCTAGTTCCTACAGGGAATAAAGAGCTGAAAACTTGAGCTTTTTGGAACTGAATTTTATTTTAAAATGTGATTTCTCTGAGCAGTAGAGCTGTAAAGTGCAGACCACTTTGCTCAGTGATTTGAGCTTAGACTTTCTCAGTTTGTCATAATACAACATTATAATGCTAATGCAGGTTGTAAAGATCAAATCAAAGCCCAGTTACACATGTTAGTGTTGTCTCCAAATGATGCCTCTGAATGTATGGGCTTCAGTGGGTTTGGTAAAGAGGAATTTAGATATGGATACTATGTAATTAGAAACTCTCTAAAATTCTGTTCTATCCCCCTATTTTGGAACACTGCTTTGCTGCAGGAGTTGCTTTGGGTGTTCAGCCTGGGAGAAAACAGGTTCCCCCTGGGCACTGGGGGATGGTGGGGAGGCACTAGTGGATTATCCTGGTTTGGTCCTCTTTTAAATGCTCAATGAGTGACACTTTCCTCTCTGAGTAGGAAAGGAACCTGAAAGATCCTATAGAAATGTAGATCAAATTAAAAGCACCACTACACTTGTGCAAGGGTGTTTTGGGGTTCACAAAAAAAGTCTTGAAGATATCACTTGAGTAAGAGCTTTTGTTAACTTTGTACTGAAATGATAATTTATCTTTCACTCTGTCATTAAAATCCAATCTTTTATATAAAAATATTTTCAATAAAAATACTGAGTATATGGGGGGGATGAATCTGCTATAAATGTTTTTATAGTTGATCCATAAATCAATATGTTAGTGAAATGAAACTATTGGACTTTCCTGGGGGAAAGGCTATCTCACAGCAGGAGTGTCCCAGGTATATTCAGCAGGCAGGTAGGGCACAAGGTATACCACCTTCCTTTGAAAAGTGGCGTACATATCATGGGTGCTGATGAGATTAAGGGGGTCAGTAGCTTTGCAGTTGCCTCTACATCTCCTTTGCCCATTATATATGGGTACAGAAGCTAATTGCCACTGCAACTAAATTGAAGGAGTTGGATGCTTCTAGACATTGGTGTATCTCCACAAGATACAAGCTACCACTGCTGACTTCACCATTTAACTTTGCATGTTTAAGGTTGAAATAAGCATTGAAGCTTCCAGTGATTCCATGGGTGCAAATTTATATTTAGACTGTACTTACAGAGGAGCCCTAAGGCTGCCCTCAAGTCCAAACTCACCGTCTCCACAGTCAAAGGAACTGCAAGCATGTCCCTTGGCATAGCTGGAGGCCTTGTCTCAAAGCACGCAGGACCCCAAGGACCCAAAACATTCAATGCTGCATTATTCTGCTGAAAGTCTCCCTTCTGGCTGCTCCAGCCTCACTATAAGCAAATGAGCTAATCTGGCAGTATCAGGCTCTTCAGGAAAAGTATTGTCTTTAGAAAAAATATTGTCATCCCTTATGAATTGTGTGTGTTCTTGGCTTTAACCTCAGCCTCTGTCCATAGTAGCAATATTGCCATCATATTTCTGTCCCCTTCTGTTCCCAGAAAGTACTGGTCAAACAAGAAATGAGTTCACGTGGAAGCAGTTCAGCTAGGGAGATCTCTGTTGGAGAGACTGCACGGCAGGGCACAGGCAGTCCAGGAGGTTCCTGGACTGCGTGGACGACAACTTCCTCCTGCAGGTGATAGAGGAGCCGACGAGGAGGGGTGCCATGCTCGACCTTGTGCTCACCAACAGGGAGGGGCTGGTGGGGGATGTGAAACTGAAGGACAGCCTGGGCTGCAGTGACCACGATGCGGTGGAGTTCAAGATCCACGGGGCAGCG